>JAVQIZ010177904.1:0-19444 GCA_036023535.2 Galaxias brevipinnis | reverse complement strand
GTATATTACAATATATATAACGTGCCAGAGTTGGGATAGTTTGAACAGTTTGAGGAAACAACACTCAAGTCTCCGCATGTTAGACTAACCTAGTAATTTCAGTCACAAAGGAGCAGATGAGCCTTGTCAAGATAGATGGTTAATATAAAGACAACTAAAGGAATGAACGGACATATTTATCACTATGGTGATAAATAACGAGGACCAAAACTAAAATAACAAAATCACCAAGGACTGACTCAATCACGCATCTACGTGAAAAGTCCCTATCCCGTGCAATCAATGTCTCTTGCTGCAGCACTGTGAATGAAGTGTGAACATAGGCCTATCTGTCAGAAGCTGAAAGTCAAGATAGTCACTCCTCTTGTATAGATTTTGTAAAGATTTGTGGAAACATTGCGCCCCCGTGTGGTCAAAAGCTGACAAAACAATGGCCAGTCTTAAATCATTAGCTAATGAACCATAACCCTGCTTCATGGCAAATGTGTTGCCTACAAAAACTATTAAATATATAGCCAACATTTTTTTTATTGAAGTTGAAGTAAAGTAGACATTGCCTCTTAGTCTCTGACCCTAAGGGTTGAGTGGCGCCTGCTCTAAATATATATACACAGTCAGCTAAGGCAGATGCGACCCTATCCTATCCTAGTCTCGCTCTGTGTTAAAGCATTGAGTTGTGACTCAGGTTCAGTGGTCCCACACACAAATATAAATTAATGTAGACGAGACGCAATGACACTGCCACTGTTCCTGCCTTAGGTCTTACATCTGATATTGATCCAGACTAAATATGACAAGCATGATACTCAGATGGAGACTTCCAATGGTACTCGGTTAACTATAACTTAAACAGATCTACAGGCTGAGTTTATTTGAGCCAAACTGAATGATAATATAATGCATGATGATGCTGAAAATATCAGTAAGAACACAGTCAATTTGCAACCATTACCTCCTGGACAACAAGGCATGGAAGAATGTTTTAATTGTCTACTTTCAAACTGATTTATCTAACAACAGACATGTAAATATAGGCCGATAATAATGTAATGACAATTCTTTTAACGGCCTTGACTATAATTTAACGTAATTTAGCAATCTATTATCCCTTTAGAAGTTGATCTTTGAAGTATCAACTATATTATGACAACACTAAGAGCATAATATTTAGCAGAAGTAGTGGAGAGACAGGGCGCAACTGTAACTGTTGTGTTTTTCACCATATTAGGGCTATAGAAACACTTGTCAAGCATGAACAAGTTAGTTAGTAAATCTGTCTACTAATAGTTTACAAGGGTTATGTGTTCGGGCCTTGTCTTGTTTTTCTTTTCCTGTCCCTGTCCTGCAGGTAGAATGAATGCTGATGTGATTGATTGGTAAATTGGCTAATTGAGTGGCACCTGTTAGGATGGCTTAAAAGCTCCTCATGTAACACAATCTCTCTCTCCACCAGCAGCACAGACATCGCCGGACAACGGTTTCCCATCTTCAGCTCCTGAGCCATGAAATAATAACTACAAACCTCATTCTTAAAGCAAACCTTGGTTGTTTTGAGTTCTGTATGTTGCCTCCCACTGAGCCAGCGTTGTAACACATTTCTAGGGACAGCATGCGAGCAGCACATTTCATTTTAAGATGGGAGTCAGGTGTTGCACCCATGCCTGGGGCTGTTGTAAAAATGTATGGGGGCAAACACATCAACTTCTTTAAAACTATTAAAATAAGTGGATTTCAATCTAACAAAATTATAGGGAAACCAAGTGCCACAGCTTTATTTAAGAAAGACCTGGGCCCATCCTCTGCTATTGCAGCTTCGCTCAAAATAAACAACTGTATAACACAATGTTTTTATGGTGAATAAACACTACACGCAAGCTCAACTGGAGTTTGCTTGAACAATGGTGACGTAAAGGGCAATCCGCATGTTTTCAGAAAAATAGAACGCAAGAACAAAGGAAAGTCAACAACAGCAATGAACAAGCAACCAGACTGCTGAAATGAAAGAAGAATAGCCTATGACAGGGTAAATTAGGCTTGATAATCAGTCAGATTCACAGTTGCTGCACATGTAATAAAGGCTAGGTCCACGAAATAGCCTACATGAAAACTAGATGTTGTTTGACTTTTCTATTTGAGCATATTTTTTTGTATTTCCCTTTTTCAGTTCAACATTCTTTAACACAGTAGACAAACTGACACAGTTGGGTCTTCTCTGGAAATTGAGCATGTCTGCCAGACATGTTTGTGAGGATGGTGGTAGTTATTTTATTTCGTGTAGTCTCTGCAGGACCCAGCTTTGGGGTTTGAACTGAGAGAGACTGATGAAAAATATATCTCATGGGTGGAAAGTCCTGTTGAGTATCTTGAGGCAGCCATGGACCCGGAGGCAAAGACAGCAGTGGAGCCAGAGGTTGCGCTCTCTAGTGGGAGCGGACTGTCATTTACTTTGCTGGTGGCTTAGTCCTGAGGCCTGCTTGAACCATGGTAAGTGTTAAAGTGTTATTGCCAGCAGCCAGTTGCACTGCATGCCTCAGCAATTCCTCAACATCTTCTTTTCGAGATTGTTTTCTTCCAGCTTTGTTTTCTTCCAACTTTCAACTCAAGTTGCTGACTTGTTGGATACCTGTCTCATCCACACACTAGCATCCCTATGTCTTACAAGTAGCTAGGCGGCACGTCTACATTTTAGACTTGCTGGAACAACGCCAAAAGTTCCCCTGCAATAACGTCACTGGAGTGACACCTCAGAAGGGAAAGGAAATAAAATTGAATGCAGCACGGATAAGGGATGGATACTTGAAGGTAAACTAGAGATCATAAGAGAAATTAAGTGCGGAAATATAGGTTAGACAGAGACGGCATTGATTGGGCACCAAATTCTGGAAATGTAAAGCCTTTTACTTAATTTCCTTTTTTTTTTTTCTTCTTCACCAACTCCTTATATAGAGCAAAATTTATTATACCGAGGGAGGCAGCATTCAATCATAAGCCAGGATGTCCAAATATAAATGACAAATTCTGACGGAAAGCCACAAGTAGAAGAAGACAGCGCGAGAAGGCTTCTAATCCAGTAGCTAATGTAGCTAGCAAGTTTACTTGCTAAATAATGTAATCTAGCGAATAACAGTTTACAAGTTAACGCAACAGATTAATTGCAAAACTGTAGTTATGTAGCTGACATACAACAACCGAGTAAAAGTTAAGCGAACGAGCTGAAGTAAAATTAGAGTAGGTTGCCTGGCTTGGAAGCAACAGACTCTTGTCTTGAGTCTGACTGAGATATGTAACCATAACATTAACAGAATTGACAGAAGAAGAAAGTCTGGTGAAATCTGGGTAAAAAACTGAACAATTACTTAAATTAAACGTTTGACACTCGCTAACAAGTAGCCTGTTTTGTGACATGAGGACAGAGCTGAGTTTGTCTGCTAGCTTAGCTAGCTAACGTGAGTTGTCGGCGTCACCCCTCAGCTCCAGACCAGTTGCCTCACGGTCGTTGGTTAGGTGGTTAGCTTAGAAGAGATGGAACATTTGTAGCTAGCTAGATACCCAGCAGCATCTCATAATCACTCATAATGTTTTATAGATTATTTATTCTGAATCCTTTTTTGCGGAGGACAGGAGTGCAACATAGCTCTTTGTTTTTCTGTCGTCAGCCGGAGGATCGGTTCGGGACTAGGGATAGGCTCTGTAATAACAAACAAGCCAGCAGGCTACCTACTATAGCTAACCAGCCTAATTTACTACTTGCCAGGGTTGTCAACAATCTTTGTACTATTAGTATCAAGACAGTACGCTTGCCTGCTAAGGTACTAAAATAACAAGCTAACTAGGTAGCTAATGTGTCTTTACGTTTCCAGGGGAGGATTAATGTTATAGTTATCGAATGCCTTTTACTGATAACTTTAATCTAAGAACCCGGATAAAGTGTTTTGACAATAGCCTCCGTGGCTATTACTAGCAGGCCTGCATTGTGCTATTTCGTTGTTTTTGTCATTCATTGCATCAGCAAGTATATTATGCTAACGATGTTCCTTTTACTTTCTCACTTTTTTTGTTTATCCCTTTGCAATTCCTCCAAAGCAATTCATTCCCTGAAGATGGAGCTGCATGTTCACTGCTTGGCCTGTGTGAACCATAGATGCATAGCTAGACCTCAACCTGGCATTTCCTGTGACCTCGTCACCTGCCCGCTGGTGTGTGGGGCTGCCTATCACGCCTGCAAGGGGAGCGAACACCGCCTCCTCTGCCCGCTGGAGAGAGTGCCCTGTCTGAACAGCGGCTTTGGCTGCCCGGCCACCTTGCTGCGCAAGCGCATGTCAGCGCATCTGGAGGTGTGTCCCGCTGGGGTGGTGTGCTGCACTATGGAGAGGAACCGATGGCCCATCAGCTGCCTGGACTACACCTCCTACGAGAGCCTGAGTCGAGGGATGGAGGAGGTGGAGCAGCTGGACATGGCGCTTGCCCTGCAGGACCAGCGCACGCTGCTCGAGTCCCTCAAGGTGGTCGCCATGGCTCCCACCGTGGAGAGAGAGACGGACGTCGCCGCCGAGCTGAAGCGTGACGGCGCGGAACGCTGGGACGAGCCCATGGACACGGACCCTATTGCCTCTACCTCAGGATCACTCCCCACGTCACCGTGCCAGAGGTCACCAGGCTCTGCAAAGGAGAAGATCACCAATGGAATTAACGGCCTGAAAGAGGAGCACTACAGTAAACTCTACGAGGCCACAGTGGAGACGGCGAGGAGCTTGGCGGCAGCTCTGGGCGTCCTTAACGGTGCCCACTCTGCTAACGGCCACAGTCCAGGCGAACGGAAGGCCGCAGACGACGGGAACGTTGCGATGAAGGACAGCGCGGTCGGGCTGGCGGGGGATCTCTCGGTCGCTGAGGTTGGCTTGGCCGTGATGAGTGACGTTCAAACGGACAGTGACGCTAAAGACCAGCCGAGCGTGGCACTGTGCAACGGGTGCTTGAGTCGTGAGTGGGTCCGTGATGAGAGAGGGCTGCAGACCTCCGATGCAGCGCGCGCTTCGCCACCGGGAAACGGGGGGTCTTCTCAGGATGCGGTCTCTGCCGTGGAGGGCCAAGATCCATTGACCGACGCGGCAGCTCAGGGGTGCTCGGCAGCTCCTTCGCTGGAGTCTCCACTCCAAGTCAACCAGGGCGTAGCGCAGAGAGCGAGCCATGTGCTTCGAGAGGACCGGGGGCTGGTGGTCATGGAGGACATGGGCCCTGAGCGCAGGTTCCTCAACCAGCAGGCACTCCGGGGACTGGGCCAGTGTACACTGTCTAACG
Organism: Galaxias brevipinnis; assembly: GCA_036023535.2. Lineage (NCBI taxonomy): Eukaryota > Metazoa > Chordata > Actinopteri > Galaxiiformes > Galaxiidae > Galaxias > Galaxias brevipinnis. The sequence continues at coordinate 14,146 of JAVQIZ010177904.1, read as the reverse complement.
GACAACGGGGTTGGTTTTCCGACCGGCCCCTCTACCGGTTCAGACCCAAAATGGAAGACAAAGCCGTCGACACGTCCGACTTGGAGCAGGAGGAGGACCCCTTGGGTCTGGGGGAGATAGATTTGATCACGGCCGCCCTCCTTTTCTGCGTGGAGGAGTCCTGCGAATGCCGGAGGATCTCGGACACGGTGTTTGTGGACGGGTACCACGTCGACTTTGGCACCCAGACCTTCACTTTTCCGGCGGCCATCTTGGTGACCAGCACCAGGGTGGGCGACATGGCCTCAGCTTCTGCCTGCGACCATGCCGCCCCGCAGCTCTCCTACCCCAGCCCCTTTCGGACCCTTCGCCTCTGCCTGGTCCTCGGGGGCCTGGAGGTCCCCGAGCTCCCACACAATCGCTGGCTCCTGCCCAACCGGGTGAAGCACAAGTTCCCCTTTGTGTGTGGCCAGCTGTTCCGCCGCGACGAGTTCTCCTCCCACTTCATGAACGTCCACGGCGACATCCACGCCGGGCTGAACGGGTGGATGGAGCACCGCTGCCCCCTGGCCTACTACGGCTGCACCTACTCTCAGCGGCGGTTCAGCCCCTCCACCAAAGGCTCCAAGGTCATCCACGACAGACACCTGAGGTCCTTTGGGGTGCAGCCAAGCCCGGCACTCCGAATACGGAGTGCCTCCCAGTTGGACCAGCTCAGCGGCCTTCCGTTCGAGGTTATGCGGCACATAGCGGGCTTCCTGGACAGCTTCAGTCTGTGTCAGCTGTCCATGGTATCGCGGACCATGAGAGATGTTTGTGGCAGCCTGCTGCAGGCCAGAGGCATCGTGGAGCTGCAGTGGGAGAGGAGGCAGTATCCTAATCTCAAAGGGACTATCTCATGGCAGATTAAAGAACGGGTGAGTGACATTGGCGTGGTTGTGATTTGGTTACGTGGTTGAAAACAAACGCTGGACCCATTTTTGTCACTTGAATGATCTGACTATTTCCTTTCGCCTTTCGTTTCCCTTCTTAGGTATGGAGATTCAGCTCTGCTTTCAGCCCAGTTCACAAGTGGTGTTTTGCGGACCACCCCAGCATGTCGGACCACCTGGGCAAGTGCCGCTTCAACACAGTCGAGCGGAAGATGGAGGCGGTCCCCCTGCCCTCCATGTGCACGGCGAGGGATGGACGATCTCTCCGCCAGGTGTTGAAACTGCATGAGCAGCACAACTGACCCCAACAAAATGGCTACCGACCTTTGGTAGCTGCACCACAGTCACTGTGTAATACAATATATTTTAGATCTATTTTTTTATTTAAAGAAAAAGGATTGTTCTATGCTGTGCAGGAGGATGGGGGGGAGCCTTAATTCAAATACAAAATAATACTTGATTTTCTCCACATGGTGGCAGTAGGGTTTTAGTACCTGTTGGTTTACGGGAGCTAGTTAAGCAGCACGGTTAATAATTTCATAGGCATGGTTTGCTGTTTCTATACCTTTTGATATTTGGTATTATTTTCTTGAAGAGACAAATGTTTTATATTATATCTGAGAAATGGATGAAATTGGAGGGAGAAGAAGTTTAAAATGTTGCCTTTCCATAATAGCCATATATTGAGCAAAGTATTTGCCATATTGCACCATTTTTTACATAACATGAGTTATGCTAGCACTTTAATATGACTTGAAAATTTCTTCAATGTTAATACTTCAGCCATTTTGAAAAAATGAAAATGTGTCTGTCTAATGTCTACAGCAGTGCTTCTGAGTCCTTCTCTACCACCAAGTGTATTTTCCGGTTGTATAAGAAGTTTAATTGCAATATTACTGGAACCAAATTAAAGATGTCACATGGTGATTGCCTGTTATTTTGCTGTCATTTATTAAAATATCTTGACGACCTCTTAACATACTTTAATTTACTCTCAACACAATGAAAATGTGACTAATTTACTTTGCATGTACTGAACACATTTGCACGGGCTTGAAATAAAATAAAAATGGACACCTGCTAAAAGATTAAGTCAGGCGAACGGTTCATCTTCAATTAATTAGCCATTATTTCTGTATTGTTTTTTTCTAATTATTGCTGCAGGTTATGTGATGAAGAAATACATTAATTGATATTTCATGCAATGCAGTTTGTCACACCCAATACTTTCATATGGCTACACTGTTCTCTATTTCCCCAGGGTTCAGGTAGTTGTAGGGAAGCTTCAGGTCCTGGTTCCTCTCTGTGATAACTGCAGCGAGATATTTCAAGTCGATTCTCAACTGCTTAATCAACTGCCTGGGATGAGCCTCTTCAAAATATTCGTCTGGGTATGTACCAAGAGGAACCTGAACAGGCAATTGTTTGGAGTAAAAATGAAGACACGCAATATATAGTTTGTAAATATGTTAGTGCTTACTCACAAAGTCAGAGTATCTCTTGCTTTGCTGCCATAAGAGGGCCATGGTTACAGCTGTAGCACCAACATTGGGTAGGGTTTTCAAAATGGTGTCTAGGGTGCTACTTCCCTTAGTGGTTGGAGGACTTTTTCGCAGCAATGAAGGGTTGTTTGTTACACATCCACAGTAGTCAAACTAGTAAGAAGATAACTAGCGCTTTAGTTTTAAGCACAGCAGACATCAAGTACCCCCCTCCTTCATTATTACATTTGATCAAGTTAACGGTCAGAATATATCTCACTTGTCCTTTGTTGACGGCAGCATGTTGAACTGACGCTGTGAATATTATCATGGTGAGGAACTTTATGATCTCGTCCACTCTGACAAATCTTTCTGGGATTCCTGTTGGGGAAGAATGGGTTTTAAGGATAATTCATAACAATTTATCCAACTGACTCACTTGTTTCTAACATATCAAAATAGTTAATATATTCCATGGAAAAGCCACACATGTTGCCTAAGTACCTGGTTTTCCTGTCAGGGCATGGGGAGTGAAATACCTGAGCTACTTTTAGCGAGGAAACCATGAGTGAAGATTTCTTTTATCCATTCCTGAAGCTCAGAATCTCTAACAACCTCATCGTCAGAGGTGTAGTAGTATGTCACCAAGGCCTTGACAAAGCTGAACAGCACAAACCAATCTCACTTAATGTACACAATCAACAAACAACATATTTGTTTGGCATTTAATGTTTGAACAGAAGTATAAGCCGAGTGCTCAAATGTCCAGAGTATAAAATACACCTGTTGATGATGTTCCAGAGCTTCATCCCGTCATCCCTGTAATAGAACCTGGGGATTGACTCTAGCCCTCGAGCAACAATGTTGTCTGGTAGACAGAGGGAGCTGTATGTGGTTCCTGCATGGGACCTCCTCATCAGTTCAGTAATTCCCTCCACTCCTAATGAGGTCTCCTGAATAGATGACAGACTTTTTGCTAAGTATTGGAAAGTACTGTTTCAGCATCATATTGAAAACCTTTGCAACTTTGGGGTGTTGACTTACATTAGTTGAGGCTCCCTCAGGCCCAAAAAGTCTTTCACGGATAGTAAGATTTATAAACAAAGTGTGGCGAAAGTGGGGTATCAACAACTGGAACATTTAAGAGAGAAATCTTTCTTCATTGAATTGAATATATAACAGATATGCTACACATTTTTCTGGAATTAATAATGACCTTGTAGATTGGATGCGTAATTGGAAAGCTCCGGAGTGTTGCCATGGCGAAGACTTCTGCTAGAAAATGAGTGTTCAGTAGATGGTATCTAAATTGATGCTCAATAAAATCTGCATTCCTCACAAACATTTTGGCCAAGAGCCAGTCATTGTCTGAGTCGCTGGGCAGAAAAATTGGGTTCTGTCTTGAAGGCTGCTGCCCCAGCTTTCAGAAAGAGGGGAGAGAGAGCAAAATAAAAATTATCTAAACATTTTCCCCTTTTGAGAACAAAAAAACAAAATCACTTCATACATACTTTGATTAAAGTATTTTTTATTATTTTATTTTTACCCGTAACCCTAGGAATATGTTTTTACATTGATAAAAGGTATTGGATTTTTTGTAAAAACCTGAATGGCAATGGGAATAAGATTATCCTCTCGGTTTTTGTAGAGCAGGCACAGGGCTGCAGTAAGAACCAGTGGTTCCCCATTGACAACCCTTGTGGGCAAATTCTCCAGCATCTTATAGTCGCAAAGGAACACACGGCCTTTCTGTATTACCAGTAAAATTAGCATAAAAGTAATGTCAATAATAAAGTGAACCGTACTATTTTTCAGACTAGCAGAATTTGCTGTACAATACACCTGTGTGATGTAAAACATTTTTACTAGAAGTGCTACTGAATCTCCTTTAACAAACCTGCGTCTCTACAGCCAGGGAGCTTCCTTTCCCTAATGAAGGTTGTACCATCTCCTCTGTAACGGGGAAGTTGGACGGAAGGTTAAGGCAGCGCTGGACCACATTGGGGTTTGGTCCATTTAGAAACTGGTACCCATAAAAGTCATCCTCCTTCCAATGTTCTGACACATAATCTGGAATAAAGGTGTAATTATCCATTCAATTTATCGAAACGTTTGACTTGAGTGACGGAGATGGGCACCTTTGAGAGTTAGAGTAAGTAGTGTAGGGTTATTGTTCTATTTGCATGAGGAATCGCAATACTTCACCGGATGTGGGGGTTTTGTTGAACCAGAACACTTTCTTCATCTCGTCAAAGTTTTTCCATTGCTCGATGGAGGTTTCAAAGCTCTTCATTTGGAGCTCAATCGAGCTGGTGGAAAGAGAAGAGGATGCAGGCGAGTTGCTTTCATGAGGCGAGCTAATCTAATGCTCACAGTAATGTGTGGGTTTCATGGATGTTATAGCTCCCTCGGTGTATGTGTATATGGATCATGTTGCTGGGGCTAGGCTGGGTAATGCCTCACTCACGTTATGCCCTTTGTGAAGGCCACCTGCACATTTTTGGAGAAGGATATTTGAGCTTCAGCAGGAAGGGTTGTGGCTTCACTGTTACTGTTAAGGTGCGGTAGTCCTTCAGCAAACCTGAGCCATCTGTGGAAGAATATCTGTCATACACACCATCCTAGCTGCAACACAAAGCTAGACAAGGTACAATAAAGAAATGAGGGACTAACGCCATGGTGCACTTTACATAGACTCACTGGTAGAGTTCCCTGTGGTGCTCCACTTCCTTCTTTCGATGGTTTTGTAGAAGAGGAAGCTGGTCCTCAAAGATTCTTGTGGCTAAGTTGTAAATGTGGTAAGTGGAATACAGCACTTAGAAGAAGAACCAGAAACACAGCGTAACAAGTTTGACAATTGCGAAATGCATATTCTGGAACCCACCTTTCCCCGCTCTCAGCTCCACCGGCTTCCCTCTAGAGACCCATCTGTCACAGGGGAAAATGATGACGTCACCCTCTGGGGTTGTCACCGCAACCTTGGAGCAGAACCACTGGTTCTCCGGTAGCAGGAGGAATTGCTCTGTCTCGAGTTTGACCAGAAGGAGGTTCCCAAGGGACTTTTCGGACGTCACCGTGTAGCTCCGTGTCTGTGAGGATAATGCCAGACAGTTATGGGAAAATATCTATTCCTGGGAAAATACACAAAATAAAAGATTCGCCACGAATGTAATAGCATTTCAACTTTATGTTTTAAATGCTGCAAAATAGATTTTAGTCCCCGATTGTGTGTTTACTCGAGTCCTGTCCATTCACTTTATTGTGACTCACCTTCCCAAGTTTAAATCCAGAGTTAACAAGGCTTGTTCTCTCACTCTCTCCCTCAGCTCCGAGCAGTGTGACATAAACGTCGTCATAGGTGTCGGCCAAGAGGTCTGCACCTGTTGTCACCTCCAGTTTGTAAACAACCATTTTCAGTTTCAAAAAAATTATTATTAAAGTATAAGAAACAGCAAGTCACCCGAATTTACACAAACATAATGGCTGCAAAACAGAGCACTATTCTCTGAATATAAAAGGGAACATCCCTTCTAGAAAGGTGTGGCAAGGCAAGACTCTGCATTAATGCAAGGACCAAAGTTGTCTTGCTGTTATGAGGGTTTATCCATCTGGTACAGTGCCAGTCAAATAGGGACTCTTCATAGTCTCCAGCCACCCACAACCATTCGAAGAAACTCTATCTACCATGCAAAAGACTGAGGTCATTCAAACATGTGAGGTCATTCAAACATTCAAATACTGCACAGGTGACTTTTCAGTACAAACTCTTTTTGGAAATGTGTCCATTTGTTTAGGATGGTTCAACTTGATTTTCAATAGGAATCAGAAATTCTTTATTAGGCAAAAATAAATGTTATTCATACTATAAACCAACCCCAACTGAGGTCACATAATGCTTTATTCGTCACCATAGTTACAAGTTCTGAGGGTAAAATATAGCAGAAACCTCCCCACGTGACCACAAGTTAAACAGAAAATATAGTCAAATAGCTATGCTATTCTCTAACTAATATCATAATAATTGAAAAGTAGTGCATTCACTGAAAATTACAACATGACTACTATAATTGTCAAAGCATAATTTCCATCATAAAAAAATAATTGTCTGCAGAAAAATTGCTAGTCTCTAAATAAGAAATGGAACACACCCTCTTAATCGGTATGGCAATGTGAGACTATCAATACAAGGGCCAAAGTCGTCTTGCTGTTATCATCCTTTATCTCTGGTTTGATCTCTTATCCCTCTGGTACAGTGTCAGTCAAATAGAGAGTTTATCCAGTCACTAGCCATCCTAAGTCAGCTGGAGAAACATGCAAATGCTGAGGACATTCAAACATTAGGAAGTCACGGGTGCATTACCTTTTGTACAAACAGTTTGACTTTAACACTTTCATTTTTATTTGATTTTAACAAGACCATTGACTCTATTTAGCATTTGTCCACTTGTTGAGAATGGTTCACCGATGTTCTGAATACAAATTGTTAGCAGCAACCCTTTATTAAGCCTATAGAAACATATTAGGGAAAGCTACTAATAAACTAACCCCAATTAGGACTATATAATACTTTATTGTTCAATCACAATTTGTAATAAAAAATGTAAGTTTTAATAGACTGGTGAAAACAAGTTCAAATGTAAATATAATCAAATCGCTATGCTATTCTCTATCTCTGTAGGGTTCAAGTAATTGTAAGGCAGTTCAAGCGTGGAATTCCTGTGAACAATCGCCTCGTTTAGGAATGAGAGTTCCGCTTCAAATTCCGTAATAATCATTTTGGGCCTGGGCTCATCAAAGTGTTCATCTGGATATGTTCCGAGAGGAATCTGAAAAAAATATGGCCCAAGGTTGACAATTGAGTAAGCATTATTGGTGGACTATAATGCAAACCTCCATCTAAGCTAAAGTAGGTTGAGGATAAAGTGACTGATGCGAAATGGACAGAATTTTTTGTTTTATTTGTACTACTACGTCGGCTTACAAAATCTCCATGTTTCCTGCTGAGAAGCCACCCAGATATTATGAGGGGAACTGCATCCCCTTTAACTGGCAGAGTCTCCAAAATTGTGTCCATGCAGGACTGCCCCTTGATGGTTGGGGGACCCTTGCGAAGCAGGCGGCAGCCGTTTGGGAGCCAACTGTTGTAGTCAAACTAGAAAACAATCACACCGGTAATGTCCATGTGTTTGAACATGTATATATGTTTTCAACCCCTCAAATGTCCCCGTCTATTGATAAGTCAGTAATCTACGGAGGCCCTGAGAGGCTAAACGCACTGCAACCTAAAAAAACACATGCAAATAGACAAATCACATATAAATGAAGAAAACACCTACATCAATTTGACAACACGTGCAGCCTTTAGAAAACGCGCTGCAAATTCAGACACTACAACACATTACAGAAATGCGCTCCAAATACAAAAACACAACACATTACAGAAATGCGCTCCAAATACAAAAACACAACACATTACAGAAACGCGCTCGCATTTCTGTAATGTGTTGTGTCGCCTGTATATGCAACGTGTTTCTGTAATGTGTTGTGTCGCCTGTATATGCAACGTGTTTCTGTAATGTGTTGTGTTGTCTGAATTTGCAGCGCGTCTTCTAAATGCTGCACATGTGTTGTCAAATTAATGTAGATGTTTTCTTAATGTGCTTGTGCTTGGTCTATTTGCATGTGTTTTCTGAAGTTGCAATGCGTTGGCCTCTCAGGGCCACCGTAGTAAACAGTTTGTCACAGTGAACCCAATGTTGCTTGTATAGCTGTTAAAAGTGAAGTGCCTTGCTTAAGGCCACATTTGAAGTAAAGTTGAAATACACAGCATACACCGCATTGGGATTACGGATGTTAGAAGACAAGCAGTTATTAACAAAAGTACATGAATTCAATACATAGCCTTTGTGTAAACCAGGAAGTTTGTAATAAAATGCACAGCTCCTTTGCCATCTTACCTGCCCATTGTTGACAGCTGCATGCTGAGCTGATGATGTGAAGATTACCATGGTGATGAATTTGATAACTTCCTCCACTGTGTGAAAGCGCTCAGGAATTCCTGTAGGGCACGATAGGAAACTCCTTTTCACATCAACATTTAACATGTTCAACATAAAGAGCTTAACAGAAACAACATAACTGAGCGCGTGCAAACATTAACATCTATATAGAGATGTTAGACTTGCAAGGGCTGGTATTGCTCTGTCATGAGTCTTACAAGTATATGGGACATTGCTGGATGGATGATATCCTGGAGCCACAACAACTAGAGTACCTGAGCTGCTATTTCCCAGGAACCCGTGGGTGAAGACCTCCCCGATCCATTCCTGAAGCTCAGAGTCCCTGGACACCTCACTGTCAGAGGGGTAGTAGTGCTTCACCATTGCTCTGACAAAACTGAGGGTCAAGTGGAGTGGGCAGTTACAAAGCTAAATGTAGCGAATCCTACAATTGTAAACTGTTGTCAGTTGAGATATATTTTTCATTTATTTCATTTACAAATTAATTACTATCAAGTTGCTTTTTCTTTTAACTAACGAGAAAACCCGTAAGAGCTAATAGTATTTAGCTGTATTTTTCGGTTGTTCAACATTCTTGCTTGTTTATGATGTTCCAAAGCTTAAGCCCATCGTCCCTGTAGTAGAAGTTGGGGATGGACTCCAATCCTCGAGCAGCAATATTGTCTGGTAGACAGAGGGAGCTGTAGGTGGTTTCTGAGTGCGCTTTCTGCATCAGTGCTTTCACCCCGTTCAGATCAAAAGTGCTCTGCACAAGAAAAGGTACAAATTAGTAGAATTATCTTGATTACATTTATTACGTTGGAAAAGGGTCAAAGTTCTGAAACTTTTCAAAGGACTGACTTTTTTTTGTGAATAGACCATTACAAATAATGAACAACGTGTCATCGTCTCCCGTCAATGTAAATTGAGTATACTTCAGGTGTAATTTCATACTTCATACTTCATATTACATACTTCAGATAATGTTCCACCCTCGCTCAACAGCATTTTACGGCCAAAGGTGTTGATCTGGAGCGTGTAACGGAAGTGGGGGAGCAGCAGCTAGAAAGCCATAGTGGAGAAAGGAGTTGTGGAAGTTCATAAATTATACAGTGAACTGAATATGATCAAATACAAATCTCATTCCCTTCAGGTTCAGTGAAGAATGGGAATGTCACATGAATGCAGTTTCAATCTTCAAAGATGGCTTCCGAGGCAAAATGCGGTGCTCATAAGAGTCCACCTGGCTAGGATATGTAGTACCTTGTAGAGAGGGTGGATGACTGGAAAGTTTCGAAGAGTGGCGATTGTGAAGGCCTCTGCGATAAGATGTGTGTTCAATAGATGATAGACAGGTTGGTGTTGTAGGCATTCGACATGTCTCACAAACATCTTGGCCAGAAGCCAGTCGGGCTCGAAGTCGCTAGGCAGAAAAATTGGGTTCTGCTCTGAAGGCTGCTGTCCTAGCTGGGAGATGCGGGATGAAGACGGTTTAATAGTTGAATAATCGAAATAGTCACACAAATGCCTGTTTCCAGAATGGTTAGTCCTTAATCAGGACGAAACGTAGTCTTCATGAATATGAAGATTAATCACATTTCTTGAACCCACACTGTAGATTATTATTGCAAGGCAACTGTTTAATTTAAGCACCTGAATGGCGATGGGCAACAATTTGTCCTGTTGGTTTTTGTAGAATAGGCAGAGGGCAGCAGTGAGAGGCAGTGGATCACCGTTGACAATCCTTGTGGGCATATTTTCCATCCTCTTGTAATCACAGAGGAAAATGTTCCCTTTCTGTTTGGAAAGGGGGTAAGAGATCAAGGCATGGTTAGTGAGTAGAGGGAAAGCAGGGGAAAAATCATCATGTTGATCCACATATAAGGCTTGTTTTCTTACTGACGCACTTCATTATTACTTTGTTCATAAATTACAAGCAGTATTTTCACTTTCACCTCAATCTCCCTGTCCAAGGAGCTACCATCCTCCAGGAAGGGGTGTACCATTTCATCAGTAACGGGGAAGTTTAAGGGGAGCTTTGTGCAGCACTGGATCACATTGGGGTTGGGTCCATTTAGAAACTGGTACCCATAAAAGTCATCCTCCTTCCAGTGTTCAGAAACGTATTCTATTAGGGTGGTAGGAAAATAAAAAGTTGAAATACATTTTATAAATCTTTCATCATTCATCATCATCCTTTTAACATATTTTATTTTACACCTAATTTAACTAATATGAAAATGACTAAGAAATTATAAGTAAATTCCATATGGCACAATGGAAGCACCTTGAAGCATCTTGAAGACTACATGTTATAACCACCATTTATTGTAATGTTAATAATGCTTCTGAAAATTGGTATAACAAAGCTAGAAATTCCCACATAAATCTGATCCTTTAAAATAATTCACCTCATAATTATATAAATAAAAATTGCATCCTATGTATACATGCAATAAGCACAATACATATGCTAATTGAAAAGGTCGACGTAAGGTTGTTAAGTATTACTTAAAGAAGTTGGCTGCAAGGGAATAGGAAAGATGCATTGTGGCACTGTGTACAGTGGCTGGATCGTTTACCTGAAATTGGTGTTCTATTGAACCAGAAGATATTTTTCATGGCCTCAAAGTTTTCCCATTGCTCAGTCGAGCTTTTCAAACCCTTCAATTTGAGTTCAGCCACGCTGTTTTAAAGAAAGACATAACAAACTGAATGCTGTTAAACACCAATATATTACCCTTCTCCTTTAATTGGTTTTGTAAAAGAACAAATGCTGTAAAAGAACCATCCTTCCGTTGTTGCACATTGCAGAATTTGCCCATTAGTTGCTTTAGCTGCCAGTTGCCAATTCTGCTCAGCTCCAGTTGGGGACAGCTTTTACAGGCAACAGTAAGGGCATGTAATAGTAAGTGGAATGTTGGAATTAAGTACAAGTTATAAAATCTCACTTCCTTTTAAAACACATTTTCGGGCATCTACATCTATACATTTGTAAGATGTATGGGTAAACATACCTTTTGTAATGTTACATACTAAGAATTTGATAGTTATTTGATTTTATCAGCCCATCAATTTAGAATTTCGTTTATGATAACATTTACTTATGAGTTTTTACAATAAATAGGTTACTTTTCAGTGCCCTACAGTTTGACAGTTGGTGTTGGCCGACTCACGCTTTCTCTTTTGAATAAACAAACTCGAAAACTTTAGAGAAAGAAAATCGGACTTCAGCTGGAAGTTCAGAGGGATCTTCAACTTTCAAGTTGTGGGGAAATCCTTCCTCAAAAATATCCCACCTAGAGAATGGAACAAAATGTTTAATTTTTCCAGATGTGCATCTTCAAGACTGTGAAATGACCGTTACTAAACTAATAAGTATTACGAAATTCCGCAAAGCCCTCACTGGTACTGTTGCTTATGAAGCTCCAACTCATTTCGTCGGTGGTTAACCAGTAGATCATGCTCTTCTTCAAAGATTTTCATGGCTGTAAAGATTGTAGCAAAAAATTACCCATTCATCGAGGCGCTCAACTTTCCTATTATATAAAGAAATACTGTAATAACCTACTTAGAATTTGTTTTTCAAAGTTCACACAGGTAAAAGCACACCTTTCCCCCCTCTCAGCTCGACGGGCTGTGCCCTGCAGATCCATCTGTAGCAGGGGAAAAGGACGGCATCCCCCTCAGGCATTGTCACTCGAATTTTGGAGCAGAACCACTCACTCTCTGGTAGTCGAAGGAAAGGATCTTTTTCCAGTTTGACCAATAAAATGCGTCCCAGAGTTGAAGGACTGGTGACAGTGTAATGCCCCGTCTGTGGAATTCCGTTAGCGCAATGTACATCCTTGAGCAAGTACGGTTTGCACGTTACAAACTGTTGAGGTTTAAATTGTGCTCGCTAAATCATGAGGTACAGTATTACTTACCTTCCCGGAACGGAAATCAATCCCATAATTGTTCAGCTCTGTACGCTCTGTCTGCCCCTCAGTTCCTACCAAGGTCACATAGATGTAGTCCAACGTACCTGCTAGAAGCATTTCACCTGTGGTGACCTCCAGCTTGTATTCAGCCATGGTGCTGGAGCAGTACGGAAACTGGAATGTAAATGAAAAAGAGTATTTACAAACGCTTCTCTCTAGTAAGCAGACTAAATGTGAATCCCTGACCTGACCCTGATACTAGGTTGAAACAACAATTTGTAATGACTCCATGGCCCAAGGACACACATGCAGATGATGAAGGTTAAGTTCAGCATTGGTTCAAAACATAGAGAGAACCAAGAAGCAAGCTACTGTAATGTACTGTACAAAAGCCAGAACTGAAACGGTGTGCCAACCTGAGGAAAAAAACAATATAACCCCAAGAAAAGGAAACAGAACTGGCATTAGTAATTAGGAGAGTTGGAGCATTAAAGTGAGGGAGAAAATGTTGGTTCTGCAGCCGTCTGAAGTGGATCCGTTTGCGCACCGCAGAGATCGTGCTACCAAGTGTTTGTCTGAGCATGGACGAGCTCCTTCTAAGAGATCTGGTAAACCGTCGTTGACTGAAATGGACACTGATTACAGTGACTTCAGACATTGTAAAGGACTCGGACTTGTGCATTTTAATGCTCGGAGCCTCATAACAAAGATGGACATCTTTAGGATTTGGATAAGTAACTCTGACCCCAACATCATCGTTATATCTGAATCTGGGTTAACCATCCATGTCTCAGATTTAGATGTTAATTTAGATGGTTTTGATATTTTCAGAGCAGTTAGAATCAAAAGCGCTGGTGGTGGTGTTGCTATTTATGCCCGAAATAATTTAAACATAGGCCTATCTGTAAAGGTTTCCACCTCAGTCCCAGGTCAATTTGAACATTTAGTGATCCATATTAATCAAGGTCAGGGGTTTCCTCTTGTTGTTGCGGGTGTGTATTGTCCGCATTCCGCTAAGTCAACTGCTCGACCCAGTTTGTCAGAGTTACTTATATCTTTGATAAGTTCTGAAGCTGTTATTATGGGGGACTTTAACTTGGACTGGATGTCCAAAGCCGCTGATGATTTAAAAAATTTGTGTAAAGAGTTCAATCTTACGCAATTAATCACAGAACCCACACGGCCAAATATGAACAATCTTAATAAGTCTTCCCTGTTGGATCTGATCCTGACAAATAGGCCACATAAATACACACATTCCTGTGTGTACCCAATATATTTTAGTGATCACTGTCCAGATTATAAGGCATATAACATTTGCTCCCTTAATGGGGCCAAAATTGAGCGTGTTGCAGTTTACAAATACTTGGGAATTTCACTGATGAAAAGCTATCATTTAAGACGCATGTGCTTGAACTCACAAAGAAGGTGAGGATCAGACTTGAAGCTCTATATAGAATAAGGTCATGCTTTTCACTTGAAAATAGAAAGACAATTGTAAAACCGACTCTCTTGTCAGTCATGGATTATGGTGATATTGTGCATGTGTATGCGGCCCCAACTATTTTGAAGTCCCTTGATGCAGTTTACCATGGTGCTTTGCGTTTTGTACCTGGGGATAGTTTTAGAAGTCATCATTGTACTGTATACAAAGGTAGGATGGTCTCTTCTTAGTGATAGGAGATTTAAACATTGTCTCTTTTTTGTTTACAAGGCATTGCTGGGCAAGTTACCTTTTTACCTTACTTCATTATTAAAACACAAATCCAGTATTCATAGGACACGCTCACAGGACTATATCACCGCAAAGTGAACACAGAACTTGCTAAAAC
>JAVQIZ010177897.1:0-40665 GCA_036023535.2 Galaxias brevipinnis | reverse complement strand
CTCTCTCTCTCTCTCTCTCTCTCACCCTGGAGCTTCTTCAGCACAGCCACCTCCATCTTCAGGACCTGTTTGGGCTGCTGGGCTGACTCCACCTTCAGTGCCACGCTGATCCGCGTCAGCAGGTCAAGGGCCTCGTAAATCTCCCCGAACCCACCACCCCCGATCTTCTTCACCTGCAGGACAGCAAAAGGAGGAGACAGCACATAAACAACTGCAGTGGAAGCATCAGATGGGCTAAATATAGTGCTGCTTATGTTATGCGCCCGTTTTTGGGTGTTCTTTAGATAAGTTGCTCCCTGCTGATGATTGATTGCCCTCTTTTTAAAATGTGCCTTCTTAAAAATGCTCGGCCAAAGTTCCTTCTCATCCTTACACACACGCGCACACACATACACCCACCCACACACATACACACATATACATACATACATCCGCACAGATTGGCATCACTCAAAACCTGGACTCTGAGCTCATACATTTCCGGCTTCTGTGCAGCATTGTCGTATAACCCAGCCTGACCTCCCCACAGAGGCCTGCAGCACAGGGGGCATGATGGGAGTCAGAGTCCCTGGGGCTCTCATGCTACTGCCACCACTGCTGCTGCTTTCTATATCACACTGCAATGCAAAAATAGCTCCAGTCTATTTTAAGCTCCCCTCACACTGCCGGTGCAGCGCTACCTGTACAGCGGGAGCTGACCCCAAACCGTCCACCACTCAGGTGAGATGGAGAGGACAAGGATTAGCCTGAAAAAGAAAAGTAGGCCGAGGAACAGAGGGAGTATTATGGCACGTCGTTGTCGTTAGCGGGAAACAGGCACGGCCAGTCACAGCAGTGTCACGGGCACACAAAGTGCATTGTTCAAACACAGATCACTCACACCGCCTTGGCTATGCTCACATACACCAACACACCCAGCGTGACTTACCACTTTCCATCTCTCCTTGACCAGGACGAGCACGCTCAGGATGTCAGCTTGCTCCGTTCCGCCACTCATTCCGTCGGTGGACCTGGAATGCTCAATGTGCTTCCCCGACAACGAGCCGTCTCACACTGGACCCGGCAGCATCTGGGCCCTGGGCAGTCCTGCAGGAGAAGACTAGGAGTCAGCTGGCGGGAAATGTTCAACTCTCAGCCCGGCCGTTCTATTGATTTCCGGTGTGAAGGGCGCACCTCATCTGCCCTCTAGATAGAGAAGAAGAAACTAGATCTGAATAGGAGCATAAGAGAAAGTGAACCAGCATTTTAATTTCCCTTTGTAAAACATGAAGGACAACCGTGCTTTTGGTAAGTACAACTCCTGCGACGTAGCTCTAGCAAACGCATGAGCCATATCAAAAGCATGCACTTTCCTGGAGGTTCCCTAAAAAAGCTTGGGGGTATTTTTTTTGGAGTGACTGTCTTGTCAAGCCCAATTGCCTCCCAGGATGGACGACACTGGTGACCCCCACACCAAACATGTCACCTTTCCCCTAACTCCACCACACTTCCATCCAGGGGAGTCTGCGGTTACGTAACAAATGCATCGTGACATCACAGGGCAGGCAACCAATGCCATCGCCGCAGGGCCAAGGGGCAATGGGAAAGCGCAGGGTTATAGGTGGTTAGATCACTCGCTGAAATCCAGACCCTGAGAAACCTGACACAGCAGCGCTAGTGACACTGAGACCTCGATGAAGCATGGTGCAGTAACTCCCAAGACGGCAGAGGACAGCGGTGGTGAACTCAAAATACCCTTTGGCTATAGCGGAGCGGTTTTCTAAGGACACTAAAAAGAGGGAAGGTAAGTAAGAGTGAATTCTCTACTTTAAAAGGCAAATTGGTGCAGCACCCTGATATGACACAGGGGCATGTTTGAAGGTCAAGACCAGACGTTCCAGTGACGCACAAAGAACAACTGCAGCAATGTAAAAAAAGAAAAATGATTCAGGGATCTCTGTTACTTGGAGTGTCAACTGTCAACTGAAACGTCCAATTAAAACACGGCGTGCTGCAGAGAGATTCAGGTTGAAACTTGAAGGTCACCCTCTGATTTAGCCTCCCCTCAGAAATTAGGCATACATTTCTGGTACTTCTAGCAGAAGGCATTCATCAGTGCTTGCCTCTCTCCCTGCATACATGCCATGTAAGTAGCCAGACCAGAAGACTGCCTGGGAGCCAGCAGGCCAGCACAGACCCACTCCAGTCAGCCAGCAGGCTGGATCCCACACTGTGACTAATCTCACACCTCACAGGAACAGCAACACGGCTGTTCCTCCCCCTCCTCCCCCTGAATGTAAATCATCAATAACACACACAAACACCGTTGTGGACTGACGTCGTTCAACACTACAGGGCTCTATAAGAACCAAGCCCTTCCGACTCATAGTAAATCATAATGAACCCTGCCCCCTTGGAGACACTTCATGGTCCAGGGTTGGTGCAAACTTCAGCTCATCTGTCTCTGCAACTTCTTTAGACCTCCTGGAAACGTCCAGTCTTACAACACAAAAGTGAAAATGATGCACAAAGATTGAATCTTTTGAGCCTTTTCCCTGCTGCTTTAGCTGTCCAATCAACTCTATTGTGGCAACATCTCTAACTGTACTGATGTGGACATTCAAAAATCCAATGTTAACGAGAATGATAGAACAAAAATTGTCTCAAGAATTTTCAGACATTAAATGCAATATAATCGGTAATCGCACATAATAATAATTGATTGCATTTAATATAGCACTTTTCTAGACATCAAAAGCGCATGATTAGACATACCTTATTAATCATAAACAAAGAAATTAGACCATGTCACTCTCCTGTAGTTGAGATAACACAATCAAAAACACAGCTCAATTCTAACTAGGCTGGAGAAATAAAGCTAGAGAATCATCTTGTTGATTCATCTGATTCGTTAACTGGGTATGCAGCCTGGCCCAAAAGTCGGTGTTTGGTGGTGCTGCAGATGAAAGGAGTGTTACTATTCCCCGGCTGGCACTTCTGTAGAAGCCCTGGAGAGGAGCCAAATTGCAGAGGACCTCTTGGCTCCGTCCAACAACTAATGTACTGTAAGGTGTAACATACTGCAAACCCAATTTTAAACATGTCCAAATCCCTAAACCATAACTAAGTGTTCGGAGGAGTATTTTATAATTTGTGGACAAATAAATCACTACACAAAGATATGAGTGTGAAATACTAAGACAATGGGCTGAAATTATTATATAGGTGGGACATTAACAATCAGGCAGGCTTGTTAGTCAGCACAATGCTGATTTGACTGCCACCGGTACATACCGTTAGTGGATGGTTCGTTGCTAGAGGAGATTATGCACACGCACTTTCACCACAAGACTGTCTCTGTTGGCTTTCACTGTACACACAGGCCACGTTAGCTATGCTTGCTAGGGGCAGCTGAGCTAGCTATGACAACAAACCATGCGTTGTTAGCAAATCAAATATATCGTATGACAGAGCATAGCAAACACAGTGACGTGCAAATAGAATAAAGTACAATAAGGCCTGACACTAAATGTTAATACAGTCTGCCGATACCATGGCCGCTGTTTTCTTACCTCGGTCCTTGCTCAAATCCTTGATCCTAGAGGAGCCGGGTGTGGTTACAAAAATCCTTCACGTTTTAAGTCTGTGACAACAAAATCGAATGGAATCCCATAGCGGATGATTAGTCCATGTAAAGTTTATTCTAGTGCAGCTGTTGTGGCATGTGAACAAAATGCAATACATCTAAATATGGTTTAACGACCGTCCCTTTTCTCCTTCTCCCTGTCACATCAGCATCTCCTGATCGCCGCAGATCCGTGACGTGAGGACTCCGATAACTAGCCTTCCTGCGCGCGCGTTCACGATTCGATCCCCCTCGCAACAGTTTCGTGAACGCGCTGGTTTTTAAAAACTCGTGCGTGAGCAATTGCGAAATTGCGATTCTCAGAAGTACGCGCGTAATAGTCCACTGAAAGATTGTACAGTTAACTAGTTGAAATATTCTCTGCTGGACAATGTTTTACATCATACTATTGCAGCAAATCAATGCAATATTATGTATTCACATGTTTGAGATTTCTTTTTTTTATTCTGATGTCTTTGCATTCTGATGATACAAAAGGTCGAAAACTATAAACAATTGCTCAAATATCGAGTGATTTTAGGTGCCTACAAAATTCGGGTGCAAAATGAGACAACACGAGCAAGGGTATGAGGATAGGATCATCAGCATTTGTTTGGAATGGGTCCGCAAATGACACTTCGCAAGGGCTTCTGGGAAAAATAAGCGATGACGTCTCCATGCACAACCTGTCAGTGCTCTCCGTGTCCGGCGCCAGAGCTGCTTAGGCTGTAGCCTAGAATGTTGTTAGTGGCCAGTAAGCGAGCGTAGCTACATTCACCCTCTTCTAAAGACAGCTGCCTGAACGGGGCCCTTGGATGAAGTTGGTACCCCAGTACGCCTCTGTCATCGGCGATGGAAATGGCAATAAACGGTCAGCAATTGTAGCTGCCACTAGTCAACTAACGATACCGTAGCTAGCTAGCTCCCGTAGAGATAGTGTGCTTTCTGTCACTGTCGATACGTTGTCCAGTGCAGCATCTAGCCAACACTTTCGTCACTACAGGAGGATGCTGAAGCTGTTCAGTGCATTGGTTGTCATCGGACTGGCCCTAGCTTGCATAACCTCCTGGGTGCTCGAAAAGTATGACACATCCTGGCACCCCAAGCGGAGAGTCCAGAAGCCTTCACCAGGTGACGAAAGACAGGATAAAGTCAGCTTTCCTCCATATCCCGGATGCGGAATGGATAATATTTTCTGGTTTATACAGGTAAGTTGTTGTGACAGCTTATTAAGCACACTTTTCTCAAAGTAGCCCACTGCCCACTTGTTTACAAAACTTTCTGTTTACTCGTTAGCCAGCTGCCTATCATAGGGTTTACATTCAGTCGGCAGAATCCTTTCAGCACAGACAGTAGTTATAGTGTAATTTAAATTAATCTTCCAAATGAAACATTTGTTGCTTGCACATAATTTAAATTGTGTTGATATGAAAGCATACATTTTTTCTTAAATAAGGTTTAACCATAACCATAGATAAGGTTTTGCAAGTGTTACAGAAGTAGAATAGCATGGATCTGTTTAACAGTTTAAACCTATTATCCCTGCCTGCAACACTTCCTCCAAGCAATTTTTGTATCGAGCTACAGAAAGGCCTACATTAAACATTTGTTTGTGCTCACAAACTGGATCTAAGAGCATCTCCGGCTAGCTGCTTTGGCATAATCTAATTGCATGTCTGAATGATCAGCTGAATCTTTGTTCTTTTGTCTCATTCAAGATATCTGACATTCACATCAGCCGATTTCATGACCCAAGACGTATTCCAGATTTTGAAAAGTTCTGTACTGACACCATTGAAGTAATCAAACCTGATCTTGTGCTGGCAACGGGTAATTACCCTGTTGTGTTGTTTTGTAGGTCAATGCAATGATCATGTGTTGACATACTAAAAGCATATAGTATGTTCATTGGTCTTTTGATTTTGATGTTTAATCATCTGTACTTTATTTATGTCCAAATGAGGTCCTTGAAAGTTAGTTTTTAATGAAGGTCTGTTTCTTTGTGAACCAGGAGACCTTACAGATGCTAAAACGGAGAGCAAGGTGGGTTCCCTTCAGCATGAGGTTGAATGGCAGGCCTATCACAACGTCTTGAAGAGGTCGCGCGTGATGGAGCGAACAAAATGGATCGATATCCGTGGAAACCACGGTGAGTGGTTAGCACACTATCTAGATATTATCCTGACTAAAAACGCTTGACTATAATGTTTTATATTTTTTATTGCATAAATATTCATGCATGAGCCTCTTCAAAATATAGTTTGTGTCCCATAACATCCCTTCTTCCACAACTGTGCAGCTAAATAACTTATTCTTTATTTCTGACAGATGCTTTCAATATTATTTCACTGGATAGTGTTAACAACTATTACAGGTTAGTATGTATTTGAGCACTTAATCAATTGTTGGTTTCGTTATAAAAAAAACAGTTAAAAACGACTAAATTAATGTAGCTGTGATTTATAACTTATTATTTTATGTCAACCTCTTTAGCACAAACAAGCTCCTTTGAGTGTAATGCCATTGTAGTGGTAGGCCTGTCTGTTAAACACATGAGTAGTAGAAATTCGAGTTGTCCGAGTTATCTAATGAACTGAACTAAATCTCCAGTCTGGCGGTCAGAGATTCATAGTTGTCCTCATGCCCATGCTATCTCCACCTAATAATAGACTGTTGCTTACTTTCCAGGAAATACTCAGCCAATCAGAAGGTGGGCTCTTTTCACTATGTGCATAAGACTCCCTTTGGCAACTACTCTTTCATCTGTGCAGATGCCACCCTCGCCACAGGACCCAAGCGCCCCTACAACTTCTTTGGTATTCTATACCAGGTAGGAAAAGGCAGGTGTTTACAATTACTTAATTTGAAGGTGAGGAGTAAAGAAATATTAAATTACATAATTTAGATCATGCCGGTTTTACTGGGTGGCATTACCGGTGTTCTCGTTGCTGTTCTATACAGTCCCAGATGGACTTGCTGGCAACATTCCGGTCAGAAAGCCTCCGTAGCAACCAGTCCATCTGGTTTGGCCACTACACAACCTCCACCATCGTCTCCCCTTCACCAGGAGTCCGAGCAGTCATGAGGTACAATGTCATGTCTTTGTTGGTTTTTGTAAGCTTTGGTTTAATACATTTGCTCTTTTAGCAGGGACTCAACTCACAGTAAAACTGAGACTATTCTCTCTGTACGTAGCTCAGCTGTGGCCTATCTGTGTGGTCACCTGCACACTCTTGGAGGCCTAATGCCTGTGCTGCACAGTCGTCACCCCGAGGGCACGCTGGAGCTGGAGCTGGGCGACTGGATGGACAACCGCAGGTAACACAGTCCATGCTTTCCTACAGCTACTCTAGAATATAAGTAGTAGCTGTTCCACTAGTACTGATATACCAGTAGTTCGGCCCTGTGGATTGTGTTATATCATATACATTATCATGTTTAGAATTTTTCACTGTTGTTTTTGTCCCTCGTTTTAGGTACAGAGTACTGGCCTTCGATCATGACTTGCTGAGTTTCTCAGACCTGAAGTTTGGGGAATGGCCTGCGGTTCTCATCACCAACCCCAAGGAGGTGCAATACCTGCACCCTGGAGTGGAGCCATGGGGTCGGATACGGAAATCCACGCATATCAGGTCTCTGTGTGTGTGTTGGTGTGTGTCTTCCTGCAGCCTAGTCCCATTAATATCTCCCAGCACATAGCCCTCCCTTCCCTTTGCCCTTAACCTAAAAGAGTTACACAAATTGCGATTTGTTTCAATTCTGTACAGACACCCAATGTGGCAAATCAGGTTATCCTTTTATGGTTTGTCTGCTGTAAATGTCATCGTTTTTTGTCCCTGACCTCTACAGGATCCTAGCCTTTTCAGAGGCTCCCATCACAGCGGTGCACGTCAGTGTGGACTGGGAGCCCCTGGGCATGGCCCACTCTGCTGGGGGTCCCCTGTACGTTCTCCTGTGGGAACCCTCACACTACCTCACAGGGCTACACACCATTCGAGTCAAAGTGGAGGTACTTTTACCCTGGCTTTATTCATGTCCTATACTCTGAAGTTCTGACTTAATTTTCATTCCCTTTTTAGCTTCATGTTTTTGTGCTGCTGGGTCAATGACGTGTCCCCCCATTGCTATTAACAGAGATATAACCCTAAGCCATGTGTATGAGACTCATCTATAGGTTGTGTTCTGAAACACCTTCATTCCTTTGTCTGTTCTCGATTGGCAAGGATTCAGCAGGGCGTGCCGTGGTCCGGGAGCATCAGTTCACCCTGGAGGGGGGAAGCCTGTCCCCCAGCTTTGACTTTTTCCAGTCTTTCATCCTGATCACCGACCACTACATACTGGCAAGGGTGGCCTTTGTCGTGGTAATGCTGCTCAACGTTGGCATGCTGGTTCTTTTCAGGTTCCTCAGCTTCCCTGTCAGAGGTGAGGCATCAGAAAAGTTTACAGCCATACTTTCGGGCCCCCACACAACATTTTGAGGGGGGGGGGGGGGGGTCTACAAAAATAACCTCCCTTTTTTACATTATAATTCTGTTTTTGAATCAACTTTACTAGACATATTTTAAAAGTGTGTTTGTCTTGCCATCTCCAGTGTCTCAAGGGCTGCCATCACAGGCGTACATGTCTCTTCACCTGCTTAGCAAGACAGACACCTTCTACTACTCTCTTCTGCTGTTTAACCTGTGCACTGCCATAGGTGAGTGGCACATGGTGCACACCTGAAGAAGGCTCCATTTTGCACTTCTGTCTGCATACTGGCTGTGTTTGTGTGTGTTTATTTATTACTTAGTGTTGAGCTTTTCTTTGCAGGTCCCTGGTTCATAGGGGAGTTGATAGACGGACACATCGGAGCCTGCTTTTCCTTCGGGGTCTTCATCGACGGCCATTTCTTGGAGGGTAGTCTCACTTATGTTGTTGGAGTTGTGCAGGTAGTGTTCTTTAACATCCCACTCACCTGTTACCTCTGCTGGAGCCTCCACCTGCGTGGGCATGGCAAGACATTCCGTTCCCACCTCATGCGTCCAGGATGTCGCTGGTCGACGGCAGTCGTGCACCTGACCATGCTGCTGCTTCTCATCTGGCAGGCCTACTCCTGCCACTTCCTGTTGAAGACTTATGGCTCTGTGGCCTTTCTACTGTCTCCCGTTCGCACTTGGGCAATGGGGCTTGGTATTGTGCTGGTGTTTCGTGTCTGGAAAGGGCCTGCCCCTCGTCTCAGTGACAACAGCAAGACCAACTCTCCATCTTGACAGTAGTTGCACTTTGCCATAGTGGCTTTGAGCAATGTTCATAGTTAAATTCGATTTATTTTGCCATTTATATCTGATTTTCCACTATTTTACACAATTTATTGTTCGAGTTGTCATTGTTTTAAAGCCACTTTATCATTCAATATCCTGTTTCTAGATAATTTAGATGTTTAATATGCATGTTTTTACTACACATCTCCCACGCCAGTCATAGCAAGGGCCGTTTTAAAAAATACAAATAAAATTACATTGAAGATTGTATACCACAGTTCAGTTTTACGATTACCCTCATGACATTGAAGGTATAGTAATAGCTGAATTTCACTTAAGTATAGAAAGATGAAAGCAATCCTTAACCTAAGCTGTTAGCTTTAGAGTTGCCTTAGCCAGTAGCCGCAACCTGACTGCCTAAGGATACGTAGGTCAGTAGAAGACCAAGATCTAGCTCTGTCCTCAACCAATTTTGTTTTTAAGCAATGCTTAATTTGTTTATAAATGTCTTCAAACCACCAAATGTGGTGCCAAAACATCCCCTTTTAGTTAACGTGAAGGAACAAGGATCATTGAACATAAGCTTCCACCAATGGCTCCAATCCATGTGAATGTCCCTGACATGGAGGAAGAACTTGTCATGTTAAATGGTGCACAGTGCTATTGAGTTAGTTATGTTGCAGTGTTACTGTGGATGTCCGATTGTATTCATTAAGCATTCCCTGTTATTGGTAGATTCTTTACTAGGGGAAAAGAACAATTCATATTCAGAAGTAATTCCTGTTATGTGGGGATCCAGATGAATTTTGCACATAGCTAAACCTGCCACCTAAATAAAATATTCCCAACTCTTACAGCAGCAATGCTCCTAAAAACACTGAAAATACAGCGCAGCAGCCTTTTGTACATTGCTATAGTATAGCTTCCATTGCGTATGAATTTCTGATCTATTTTCTAATTTATAATGACCAAATGTACTCAGAAACAAAAGAAGCCTTTTGATGCTCCAAGCAATTCCCCATAGCGTCTGTTTCTCAGGAATGTGAGCACTTGATCATTAGGCTATACTCGATCGTTTTCCAGGAAGTAAATGAAACATGTTTTTATACACCAAATCAGAGTGATATCCAATCAAGACACACGGTTGCAAAAAAATATGATGAATGTGTTTAATCTGTGCTGGAATGTTGTGTAATGCTGTTCACTTCTTTAT
The DNA here is from genome assembly GCA_036023535.2 of Galaxias brevipinnis. NCBI lineage: Eukaryota > Metazoa > Chordata > Actinopteri > Galaxiiformes > Galaxiidae > Galaxias > Galaxias brevipinnis. The sequence continues at coordinate 30,608 of JAVQIZ010177897.1, read as the reverse complement.
ACGAATGGTATTTGATTTTATGTGTTTATCTGCACTGGTAATTAGCATTCCCTACTTTGAAGTTAATGTGACAGCTTTTTATTGCGATATTGTTGGTCAATACTTTTTTTGATTGTTATGGCCAGTATTATGTGTATATTTATTGCATTTTAAAAGACATCTTCTGCTTATTTAAAACAATTTAGCTAAATCATTTATGTAATGCTCAATACCTCTTACAATCAATGTGGCATTACACTTCCACTGGGGGGACGAGCTTGAATTGATTTTTCTAAACTGATGTATTAATTTATTCTTTGGTTAGTTGGATTACATCTATCAATTTGTTCCTAAACATGTAATACCCAGTCTTCTCCTGTGGGTTTTGGCATTCATTTTCTTGTCTTGCACGAATCATAACAACTTGAAGAGTATACTGATTTCCATAGCCGGAGACACCAATTATAACTGCAAATAGAAAGGTTTAATTGAGAAACATTCTGCTGTAGTTGGATATGAACAATGGTTTTAAACTCGCCAATATTTTTGGGAGAAAAAGAAAATGAGGCAGTCTTCATTTGATTTTATTAATGGTTTATAGTGCTGTGAAATAAACTGTTAATTACTGAATTTTCAAGGTGTGTGGTTTTCTAGCTTCATGACACAAGTATTATTTGAACAAGTTAAGGGTATAAGTAATGATGTTTTAGGAAATTATCTTTGCGAAGATCTCTTGGTACATCTTTTTCAGTCAGCTATCTTTATTATTTGTTTGCCAATGTTTCCACCTTTCATCATGGAGCAAAATGCCTCTGCAAAAAGAAAAAGCATGCATTTCAATAACATAAATTATTATTGAGGCTATTGATGCGAATGTAATCCTCACAGTTGTACCTACCTCCCATTTTGTCTATGCCATTCACGACAGTTTCCAACACCTTAAAATAAACACACAACTGCAGTCAATGACAAGCATTGTTAAAGGTCAATACATATTTCACACCAATATTTACACACCAACACTTGCCTTGAGTTGGCCTGCTTTAACCCACTGGCTGAGCTGGAGAATGCCAGCCTCATGCTTATCCATGTAATTTAGAACCACAAAGCGCTCCCTGATGATTTTCTTTCTGTGGAGTACCTGCTGGGTCTCCTCACTCAGTGGAGGAGGGTAAGGCACATCTTTGTTGTACTGGGAGATCTGTCCACACAGGATCACATGGCCATCATTGTTCATCTGCAGACAGGAATACACAGTAAGTGTTCATAAGTACTGGAGATTCTAATTGCACGGAGGTATTTTAATAGAACAGCATCTTCTATATTATTGACTTTAACAGAACAATGTGAAACCAGCATGTTTTTTAGGTTTTATCTTTAGTGATACTCGCAAATGCCCCACCGAGAGTAATCTAAGAGCAACCAAACCGAATTCTACCTGTGCTATTACAGCATCACTTATGGATCCTCCCACGTTGTCAAAGTAGACGTCTACCCCTTCCGGGCAGCACTCTTTAAGTCTGCCGGCCACATCCTCATGAAGGTAGTTTACTGCTCCAGTGAAGCCTAGCTCTTCGACCAGGGCTCGGGACTTCTCCTCAGACCCACAGATTCCCACCACACGCACACAACCATCTAGTCGGCCAATCTGAGAAAGAGGTCATGATTACATATAGGCAGATTGATTCATGGCTGAAGCGGTGCATTTATCAAAACGTAAGGTGCATGGTTAAAAGACAGCCAACATAATGCACAATTGTGTCCTGTGTCTGTCTTTACCTGTCCAGCTATGGACCCACAAGCCCCAGCGGCTCCACTGATCACCAGTGTCTGATTGGCTCCTTCCGTCACGTGACCCTTTTCCCTCATGCCCAGCAGCGCAGTGAGACCCGGCATGCCCACTGCTCCTAGAAAGTAGGATATGTGCCCATCAACCAGCTGTGGGTCCATCTGATGTAAAGGGGGGAATTACTGTCATCACAAATGCTGATAGTACAACAAGAATACACATGCTACTGTGTTATAATTGGATAGTTTAACACTGCATAATGAAATAGCCATGGTTTGGCTACTATACCAAGTACTATACTCTTACCTTCTGGAAAAGACTGCCATTCGCAATCATGTGGGTTGACCATAGCCAGTTAAACGAAGTGACCACGTCACCCTCAGACAAAGCATCATTGCGGCTGGACTCTACTACCCCCACACCTCCACCCTCCACACACTCACACAATCCCCAGGGGGCCAGGTACGCAGCTCCTGTTTCCTCATTCATGCGACATCTCTAGGAAAATTACAGAAGGAAGTAAGGGGACATTATAATTAGGGTTGATCAATTTAACAGTGGTGAAAAATGAATGTTATTACCATATAGGGGTCAACCGAGAGATACAGAGTTCTAACAAGGACTTCTCCTTGTTTCAGATCAAGGGGCACAGTTGTGTCTTCCAATCGAAAGTTTTCAGGGACTGGCACCCCATTTTTCCCTGAAGTAAAGATTATAAATGACGTATCATTAAACGTTGCATATTAATGTTACACGTTCAACTCAAACAACTGTCTAGATTGTCTAAAGTGATACTAGCTCATGTTAGCCTACTTGCTAACGCTGTCTCTAAGATCGTTACCTGGTCGTGAATTCAGAATTACTCTTTGCACGTGCAACATAATTTCTGTCGTGAACTAGACTAGAAAAAAACAAAGAAGGGGGTGCAAGTGCTATCCTTCAGACCTACGTGACACCAACTTGTGTGCAACTTGAGGTCAGCATGTCACTGCGTAAACTTGTGATGTGCCGTTCACGAACGATCCGATTCTTTAGGACGGCTCTTTAAATGGAACCGAGCCGTACATGCTTACTTGGTGACATCCGTTACTTTAATCGTTATTGTGCCCAAATTTCACTGCGGCTATTCTTTACGTGAACAGTGAGAACCAGACTGACCTCTGATTAGAGGTTAATATGAGCAAATCTGGTTTTGTAAATGTTCATTATACTTGTTTTTTTATTGTGCCAATACAAGTTTTCTTATATGTGTTGCGTGAGTTGCATTGAAGGCAAAGCAACTTGTTTTGCATAACACATTTCATACAGGTTTCAAAGTAAATTAACTGACAAAGCGGAGGGATATGACGTCACCGTGCAATGTTTACAATGCCGATAATTGACATTAAGTCTGGCAAGTAATTGCTGCTAAACCTAGTTCACTCATGCGAAATTAAATTATATTGGTTGGATGTCGAAGTTTGAATGTGATCCAAATCTTACCCTTTCGTTAACCTATTTCGCGGATAACCCCAGCAACCCGCCCCCTAAAAATAAAGAAGAATGATGAGTCGACTCCCGGAAAGGAACGGAGACATAAGATCCGGCTCCCAAAAAGCTATTATTCCCATCACCAGTCTCTAGTAGCTAGAAATGTGTATGTGAAACACTTCGTCGACTTCATGATAAATCCATGTGAACGAGTGCCATCTACTGACTAGGAGTTGAAAAACCGTGTAGGTACCTGAAAAATAATAGAAACGGTATGCCGCCCAGTATGTTGTTCTCTGGCTGGCGCGCGTATTAACTAGTCAATCAAAAGCTGTCTAAATAACGCCAGTTGTCATCGAAAGACGCCAAATAGTAGAATTTGTTGCATGTGACATTGAAAATAATTATCCAATTGTACATCCCAATGTATTAATGTGGCTAATAAATTTGCTGCTACTGTAATTTCATCAGAAGTTTGGAAGTGACGCTTCGAAAAACTGAAAAAGTTCAGGCCAGGGGGGTTGTCTCACAGCAGTAGCAAGTTGGCAAGTCTCAGAATCAGAGCGGAAAAATGCAGTGAAAAAGACAACGATTGCAAAGTCACATCGAGGGTAGATGAACTAGTAAGTAACGTTGAAGCTACATGTTTGTGCATGAATTTTGCAGGCTTTAGATATGCTAACAAAACGAATTGTTGCCTAGAAAGTAGAATCTTACAAAGTTGTGCGTTTAACATTATATATGTGTACACCGAGTGAGATCAACAATTGTCTGTTGTGGAAGTCTCAAGGTAGCCAGAGCTGATAGCTAAGTAAGCTAACTTGGCTAACGTCAACAATAATTACAACATTAGCAAGCTAGCGTTAAGTAGTTAGTGCAGCGAGATATATCGCTAGTTTGTGAGTAACTGCTAATTGCCATCCACTTAACGGTAAAATGTGTTGTTATTATCAAGCCCTGTCAAAATAAAACGAAAAAATAATTTGATGAAGTAGGCTCTAGAAACAGTAGTTGCAACCTACTCATCAACCAGTCTAGCTGCAGCATACTTGTTGAGTGACATAGGCCTGTTGAGTGACATTTCGTTGTTGTATTCCTTCTGTCATGCACGCTTTGGATTTTTCTATGGATATTAATATACCTATTTTAAGCATGTCATTATTATTATGATTTTTGCAGCCTTCCTGGTTGTCAGTAGTAGCTTCATTAGCTTAAACAAATAGCAGGCTGTAAATTTACTTCGACATATCATAAAACAAGATAATTAGATGATCTGAGTAAGAAGTACTATAGAGAGAGAGAGAGAGAGAGAGAGAGTGAGAGTGTGTTTCTTGCACTGTAAAGTTACAGTCCCCTGATAAAACAGAGTGGGCTTGCAGTCTGCAGAATGTGTGAAAGTTATAAGGCTCTACACATTATTTTAAGGTGCATAGTGAGCATTGGTTACACCACATCTTAACCTAAGCCTACAGACGTTCTTAATTAAGATTGGGGCTCCTGTGGTCATGTCAGTGTCATTTCTAATGCAAGTAACAAATAAAGTGATATTATTGCCCCAGACATAGTAGGCCACGGTACCACAATGATCAAGTAATGTATGTGCTACTTTTTTTAACGGCATTTACTCCTAAAAGAGCATCACTATGTGTTTCTGTTTATATAATATAGGCCTAAATATAGCTTTATGAATATTGTTAAAAAGACTACCCATTCCTGTGTTTCCAAATCAGCCTTTCACTAAACTAAAGAAGTGGCACCTCTAGGGCGTAGTTTTACCAGCAGGGTTATTGGTTTATCTGACAACCAGGCTATGAAATTAGGTGGGCGTTCAAATGGATCTGTCAGTACACACTAAGCTTACATACTTGTAATTATTAAATTGTAGGCATTTTTAAATCTCTTGTACCTAGTTGAAATCTACTAATAATATCACACTACAATAGTTAATAATTTGTTGAATCTGAATATGGGGCCCTTGGTCCGTTGTCCCACTGTCGGAATTTCCCGCATGGACTGGGAGTGAGCTTGCTCCGTAAATTACAGCGCCCTGCATGCTAGAGGAAGACCTTATATGGGTATGGAAGTAGGTGTGGCGAACAAGCCAGAGGGGATCACAAGACGAGCTGAGGGAGAATGTGTTGTTCGATTTAGAGGGAAAATAGGCCGCATTGCCAATGTAAGCGTATATTCGTGCAATCGCTGGGCAATTATGTGCATACACTAGTGTTAATTATCCAATTTATCTAGAAATTGGTGCAACCTTTTCGACTGCATAGCTGATATTTCTTCAACATCGAGCTGGCTATTGACTTGAAAAATATTAGTGAGGTCAACATAGCATGAGTCAACCTTGGAGATGTATGCAGTCATCTCCGCTGTGTTGCACACTGGGTGCTGTACATAGGGACAGTTTCGCCGGTTGTGGTACTGGGGGAATTTAACATGACAAGTACCGTAAGTACCATATTTAAATATAAATCATGGGTGGCTGTCATGTTAATAATTGCGTCAGCATGCATGTCATGTTGGCAGTGTGTTTACAAAGTTTTGTTCGCCTTATAATCACGTAAATGCACTCAGTTGTTTTTTAGGCCGATCGATGGACCTGTCCCTGTTTACAGCGATATCGTTTCATTATCTGAGTTGAATAGGGTAATATGTAATATGTCCGGCTTGTGACGTCTCACCATGTTGACAAGTAAATCGTTCCACAGTGTGTTACATCCTTACTTTTGTCTTTTTGCTCGTGCTCGAACATATAAGGTGCATTGTTGCTTCACTTTGTTGCAATGTGCCATGGTATTAGTGACTGGATAATCCCTTTTCTGCAACAAAGGGCTTCTCGTAAATAGCGCTGAGCTGGCTGGCCATGGAGGGGGTAGTCCAGGAAGGGGTTTGATCTCGGCCGCAGCATGCTTTTCTTTTTCTCTCTTTTTGCTGCCGGGGGTTGAATTTGCATTTTTGTGCGACATCGACGGCACGTGCCCCAGCTGCATGGTATTGGCCGTTTAAATTAAGAAACCATCGAGGATTAGGTAATTACGCTTTGACTTTACAAGCCTATTTAACGCGTTGCCTTGCCTTGTTTATTAGGTTAAAACCCAAGCTTGTGTAATACATGTACCGTATGCGTCATGATCCCTCACATCGGTAACGGTGAGACTGTTATAAAGGTTGTTATTAGCCAATGCACATGCTCCATATTGCCCACGCTCTTCTATCCCCGTGTAAACAACACTGCAACCACCATCAGACAAGCTGTATATGCTTCTTTGTAAACATCTGTGTAATGGGTCATTCGAGAAATTGCAGCAGACTCGTGCCTGCATTATTAGGGAAAGCTTATCTGGGGTTAAAATAACTGCTCATTCTCCTTTTATTAACCGGCCTGCGTTGTATTGATTCTCCTTCTTCTCATCCAGCCACTGTTTCTGCTCACAAGTGTGGTCAGTTAGGTTGGTTCCTCAGTATTGCCCAGAGCAGGATATGAACAGCTGCGGCTGTCTATTTTTACAGTTGTGTGTGTGTGTGTGTGTCTGTGTTTGTGTGTGTGTTTACTTGGCCAGAATTTTTGTGTGCCAACCTTAAGAAATGTGACATTACATTTTGATTACAGTAGTTTGTAGCTGATGCTGTGGACATGTGCTCTGGGTCCTCCTGCTGTAGGCTAGTTTTTTATCTTAATGTAGCATGCCATTATTGGAAAGGTTTGATCAATGCCGATGGATCTCTTTCTGACTCTTGTTATGGTGATGCAAGACCAGTGAGCCTATTCAGTCAACGGAGATGCAATTAACATGTTTGCTTTAAAATATATATCATTTTTTTCCATGTTCCCAGTTGACTGCTTCAATGAGCCTGTTTTTGATTTCTTGATAGCTGTTTTTTTCTTCTGTGCATAGACAATTGTTATAGCCTACTTTTGTTCACCCTTTGCTTTTGAAGATGCAAGCATGCAATGGTTCTAAGTGATCACGGTTCCCTTTCTGCAACAGATGAGTCACAAAGCATCATAGGAAGTGTAATTGCTTGTCGCATTTAACTTACTGTATTAACGTACTGTATGAATCAAGTCTGTGGTTCAGCAAGTAGAAGCAAAGGCTTCTTCCTGTCTAAGAATACTTGAAACTGTTCCAACCAGTCATGTATCAATGATTGCATAAATTAGCCCAGTTTCAGATCTAGTTGATGCTAGCCTCTCTATCTGCATGATTGTCCTTATCCCTGTGTCATGTGAGCGTAACTAATAATGACATAGCTTAGCCTGCCCCTCATCCTCCCTGCCCTCCACTGTTCTCCCACTCCATGTACCTTTCAGAGGAGGGCTATTGTTTAAAAAGCCCCACATGCGGGGTTTTACATTGCTGAGGCGTGAATGACTATGAGCGACCCAGCAGGAACCTCTTTAGGCTGCCCATACCGTGGCTGACCCCTCTTTCTGTCATTCTCTCTTTACAGGCAACACCCATGAATGAGCAAGGCACGTGCACCTCCACAGAGCAGGCAGCCCTCAATAGATCTCCGAGAGGAGGAGTAGGAAAAGGAAACATCATTACCTTGTGTGACCCTACCACTTTCATTACTGAGGCCCATGTGGTTTTTGCGTTCTTCTGCTTTGTGTAGCCTTTCCTAAGGTGTGCAGCATAGATCATTTACTCCTGGCTGGTGGGTAGGCTTTCCCAGGGGCCACAGCGAACTTAAGGTAGTTTGTGGGCTTGTTTGGTTGGGTAGTTTTTAATTTTTTTAATACTACCCCCAACTTGAACCCCGCTACTTGCCCCACCCAACTTTCTTTTTATATATATACATGCCCGCCATGAGTGTGCCACCCCAACAGAAAGCCAACAACAAGAGAACAGGCAAGCGCATCTCGTTTTTCAACGACCAGGGAGTGGCCATGAAGGAGACGACTCAGCACCCCGAGGGTTCCTACTACAGCATGGGCGCCCCAGCCTCCGAAACCGGCCAGAGCGAGGCTGCGAGCACGGTGACCAACAACACTGAGGCCCCTCACATGTACCTCAACTCTGTGATATTCAGCCCAGAGAAAGGTGACCAAAGTAGGGGTCACTACCAGCAGACTGTGCCCATGAAGTGGGCCCACCAGGACCCCTCCCAACCCCAGCAGCCCCAGCCCCCCCAGCCCTCACAGCCACAGCAGCAGAGAGCTGCTAATTGGACTCCGGCGGGGGTGCCCATGGCAAACTGGGGCCAGAACTTTGGCCCGTACCTGAGTGGAGTAAGTGTCAGTGACTCACGGGTGCAGGCTGCTTTTGTAAAGCAGATGATTGAGGGGCCCACCCTACGGACACAGCAGCCCCCCAGCAGGGCCCCAGAGAAGCAGCAGCCATCGCTGGTGGCCAACCCTACTGGAGAGGCCTACCGGGACGTTACAAAGGGCCGTACTTTAGAGTGGGAACAGCAGCAGCAGACCCTTAAACCGGGGGCGTTGAACGCCCAGCAACACAACAACACCTCCAACCCCGGGGGAAGCTCTGTCCTGCAGCCCTTCCAGTTAGCCTTCGGACAGCCCAAGACTCACCTGGCAGGCTACTACCACGCCTTCCAGGGCAACAGGACCACCTTACCTAACCTGAGCAGCACTGTACAGTACACCACGCAAACAAACCCCCAGCCCCAACTCCAACAGCTACAGCAGCAAAAGCAAGAGCAATTACAAAGGCAACAACAAATGCTCCAGCAGCAGCAAATTCAACAGCAGCACCATCAACTGCAACAGCAGCAGATTATACAGCATCAACAGCAAGTACAGCAACAGCTACAGCAACAGCAGCAACTGCAACAGCAGCAGCTACAGCAAGAGCAACAGCAATTGCATCAGCAGCAAAAGATACAACAGCAGCAGCAAATGCAACAACAGCAGCAGCACATTCAACAGCAGCAACAGCAGATTCAGCAGCAAATGCAACATCAGCAGTTACAGCAACAAAACCAGCATTTGCTTGTTGACTACTACCCTAACAGCCAAAACACACAGTCCCATTCACATCCACAGCCCCCTGTGCTGGTGCAGTCCCAGGAGTCCTCTGCTCCACCTCCCGTCCTTGTCCCAGAACCAGATCTCCAAGACATATCCCCAGACCCGCAGGACATTTCCCCAGTGCCACAGGACATTTCCCCAGCCCTCCAGGATATCTCTCCGGAACCCCAGGAGCCCCCAGATCCCCCGGTCCAATCCCCCTCCCTGTCCCACCCTCGTCGCTCAAGAAGACTTTCCAAAGAAGGTGGTGCCCCGTCCGACAACCCCTTCCTTGTCCCCTCGGATCAGGCAGCACCGGGGCCCCAGGGCTTGCAGAACGGGGCCCCTGAGATTCCGGCTCCACCCAGTGTTATCCAGAGCACACGCAGGAAGCGGCGGGTATCCCAGGAAGTCAACCTGGAGACACTGGCTCAGAAGGCCTCAGAAATGGAGTCCCTGCCACCACAGATTGCCAAGGTAATTGTTCTTGGGGTCCGATAGTCTACTTGTAGGGAAGAGATGGATAATTTTCTTAGCAGCTGCATTGTTTTCTGGAGACCTCCCCATTGCTTGATAACTTTGTTATTCAGATATTTAGCCTCGGTTAGCAAAATGTGTTTTAACCACAAATTCACTTTCTTTTAAATACGTTTTGTTTTCTTGTTTTTAATTTTTTTTTATAATGATCAAATGCTGATATTTTGATCATAAAAGCGTCGCATCACTCACTTTTCTCAGTGACGGACACATGGCAATACCTGTTGTGGTAAAACCAGGAAGCTGTCGTGGCATAACTTAAGCCTTGTGGCTCATATGAAGGGAAGTTGATAGGACGTCTGTTTGGTTTGTCTCAGGAAGTAATTTCAAAAGGGAACATTGGCTCCTTCGACTAGAACAGGAACAAACGCCTTGAGGCATCTGCCAGGCTGATTGTGCCAGAATGTGTGTTATTTCTGATTAACGCTTTCCTGAAAGAAGTAAGTCATTAGCACTCCAGTCGGAACACCAGAGAACTGAACAGAACTGCCTCTGTTTTTGCGGAGCCCATTCTAACTCTAGGCATCAGGCATGTCCTGGCAGGGAATGCAGTGTGTTGGTCATACACGCTGACGTCCTTTTGAAGGACGTCCTTATCTTTTATTGTTTAAGAAGCTCTGGTTAATCCCTTGCGAGACTTTCCTTTTGTACAGTCTATGTTGTCTAGAGTTTCACTTCCTGGTAGGGTAGTCTTGTCTGCACAACACCATTTGAGGGCTGCCAAATAGCATTGCTGCGACTTGCTTCAATGGTGGCCCAACATACAGGGGGTACATTGTGTATACGATTTTGTGTGTGTGTGTGTGTGTGTGTATGTGTGTGCGTTGTCTGCCTGTTCACCTCCCCCATTCCATCAGAGTAGTGAAGCTCCACCCCCACGTCTCTGTATAGGGGAGTGGAGGAGGGAAGGGTGGCAGGGGGATGCTGTGCTCAGCAGAATATATCTGTCCTACTCAACTGGGGACTGGAGTGTTCCACTGGAAACCCTGTATAGGAGCCGACAAACTTCACTCCTCTGGGCCCCTCTCTCTCTTTGTTTTGTGCTCTCTTTTCTCTCTCTTTCTCTCTCTCAGTGTAGAGAGGCAGGATATATGCACGTATTCCGTTTTCTCTTGATCTGTGATAGCGTTTGGTTACGCCCACGCTGCACCCAAGTTAATCATTACTTTAAAGTGTGTTCACATGCTCGTGCCCACTCATTATGACTGCTGCAAGAGATCTGAAAAATGTCCCCTTACGGTGTTAGCGAGGGGCCCGTTTGGGGTGTGAGGATCGAGGATAGAAATGTCCGGTCATTAAAGACGATGTCTCCCTCCTCCTCCTCCTGTGTTTTGTACTCAGGAGCCCCACCGACCCTGGAGCCCCACCAGGTCCACTTCAGGCCCAGGGCAAGGGTCCATGGAACCAGAGGGTGTGGGCGCCAAGCGACCCCGCGACGAGAGCATGCTGCCCCTGGTCATCCCCGTGTCGGTGCCTGTGCGGAGGCCGGACCTTTCCTACCCGGACAGGGAGCAGTCGGCCTTGGGTGCGTGCTGGCCTCAGCGGCCCTCGGCCCTCCAGGAGCTGGGCCACGCTGACCACAAGCCCTCGGTCATCGTCACGCGCCGGCGCTCGCTCAGGAACTCCCTGTCGGAGAGCTCTGGACAGGTGAGTCCCACCAAGACGTCACGCGACGGGCCTGAAAAGAGGGAGGCGGCTTGGGGCTCCAATTTCGCACCTCCCTCCGCTCCCCTCTCCAGTTTCATAATCCCACAGCTTTTAATCACACATGACTCCTTACTTTCCTCATCTCTCTTGCTGTCGGTTTATCCTCCTCCTGCACCCCCTCTTTCCCCATAGGCCCCAGTCCCTTTCTCTCCTCTCTCTCTCTCTCTCGCGCTCTCTCTCTCTCTCTCTCTCTCTCTCTCTCTCACTCTAATGGGGGGATTTGGTGAACTGGTCAGCCTTGGCTCGGATCAGGCAGATTACCAGGGTTAAGCCACACTATGATGAATGTATAGAGTCACATATAGAAAGTACTCAACATGTACAGTATGTACAGTATGTACAGTACAGAGGGGGGAGTGGGCTGCGGAATTCTAGGAAGCCTTTAGATAATATACAACAAGCACTACATCAGCGGCGATCAGAGCAGTGCGGTCTGGGTAACGTAGTCGCTGGGTGAGCCGCCTCTGTTACGTGTCCTGAAATCCCCTCCCTCCTCTCTCCCCTGTCAGAACGGCGGTGCGGAGGCGGAGAAGGACGACGACGGCAAGAAGTCCAAGCGGCGGCCGCGCCCCGAGCCGCTCTTCATCCCGCCGCCGAAGCCGCCCGGCACCTTCATCGCCCCGCCCATCTACTCCAGCATCACCCCGTACCAGAGCCACCTGCGCTCGCCGGTGCGGCTGGCCGACAACCCGCTGACCATGCCGCCCTACACCCCGCCGCCCATCCTCAGCCCCATCCGCCTGGGCTCCGGCCTCTACTTCTCCACCTTCCTGTCGTCCGCAGCGGCGGCCGCCAGCGGCCAGGGCCTACCCCCACCAGCCACGCCCAAGTCGGCCAGCCGCAGCCTGCTGCGCTCCAGTGAGTCTCGCGACCGCCTCTCCGCCTTTTGATGGCTGTCTCAACCGAGGCCCGGTGCTCCTGTGTTAACATTGTGGCCATCTCTTTTCACCTGGCCTCTGTGTTGTGATAGTGATAGTGATAATGTTGGTGTAGCTGATAACGGTGTCTGTTGCTGAGCCCACCTGAAAAAGACTCGAGTAGCATGATAGGCCGCTTGTTTCATCGTGGTAATACATGCAGCGGGTTAAGTTGACCAGGAGTTGATCTAATGTGGGGTTCTTGTAATGTTGTGCTTTCAGACAGCTGTGACATAACACCTCCGATCTTGTCTGCTATCGGAGAGGCCACCCCGGTCAGCATTGAGCCGTAAGTTCAACCAGAGATCCCTCCAGGCTCTCACTTTCTCTTTCTCTTTCTCTTTCTCTTTCTCTTTCTCTTTTTCTCTTTCTCTTTCTCTCTCTCTCTCTTCTTTCTTCTCTCTTCTCTCTTCTCTCTCTCTCTTCTCTCCCTCTCCCTCTCTCTCTCTTTCTCTCCCCCTCCCTCGGTTCACCAGTGGTGGATTCTCTCCTCTTCTCCTCCCATGACTGCCTATAAAAAAACCAGTGGCACCTACCAGCTTGACATTTTGCTCAGTAATTGTAGTTGTGTAATAGTCTAAGCCATGCGCGCACACAAACTGTCCTTTGATAGAGCTCTGTCCTTTTGAGCAGGGCTGTGTTTAGTCTCCGTATAGAGCAGCTCTGTGTGTGTCCGCCTCGTGCCCAGTGCCCAGTGCGGTGGTGTATTGAGACAGACAGCGGCGGGGTGTTTCTGGCCTCTGAAAGGACAGAATGGTTGCCTTGGGTCTGACCCAGTTAGCTTGTCTCAGGGCCCTCCTTGTGTTACAGCCACAAAGGCTGTGGCGCACGGGGGCTGAGCCAAGGTGCATTCTGGGAGCTGTTGGCTGACTAGTGCCAGCTGCTCAGCAGTCAGCCAGCCAGCCAGTGTGCCTGCCAGCCAGCCAGCCAGCCGGCCGGCCGGTCAGTCATCCAGGGACAAGGTAGCCTCCCCTAAATCAGCTGTTCAGTTAAACCCCCCCCCCCTTACATGTCCCAGACATCCAGTAAAGTTTGGGCAGATCAGCTTACTGGCCCAGGCCCAGGCCAGCCCACTCCACCTCCCAGAGAGGAGCCCTGCAGAACCGGCTCCCCAAACTCCCACAGTCTGCAGGACACGTTCTAAATACGGCCGGCCGAGCATGCCAACAGGTGGCAGCGGCACATCGAATCCGTGAGATACGTGTTTGTATCACACACCGGATTAACATCACAGTTTGGATTGCAAATGTATTCAATAAATGATGATCATTAAAAAAAGCACAGACTCTGGTGGGTTGAAAGTGGAGTCTTTGATTTGTTCAGCGCCTGTGCTGTCCTTTTTCACTGTGCTCCTGTCACTCATGCCAAACTGCTTGCCCCCCAGGCGGATCAACATCGGCTCCCGTTACCAGGCGGAGATTCCCGAGCTGTGTCAGCGGACGGCGGTCCAACTGGACCAGCCGCACGCCGAGCTGGTCTGGGCTCCCCTGCAGGCAGAGGCCAAAGCAGACTTCCAGGACAGAGGTGAGGCAGAGCAACCCCAGCACTCCACAGCACACAGCGAGCTCTCTGAAAGGGTCCTTTGTGAAACGAATCATGTTTATAATTGCCCTCTTTCTTTTTCTCTCTCTCTCTCTCTCTCTCCATTTTTCAATGACATTGTCTTGTCCTCCCTCTATACCCCCCCCCCCCCTCTCTGTCCTCTCTCTCGTTGACACCTCTCACTCTCGTTGTCTCTCGCTCTGTCTCGTCTGTCTCAGTGGATGACCTCATGCACCTGGCCTGCTCCAGTGCCCTGTGCGGGGGAGGGACTAATCAGGAGCTGGCCCTACACAGCCTCTACGAGTGCAAGGGTGACATCATGGTGAGCACAGCTTGTTGGCAGGTGGAGGAGACTTGGAGAGAGTGGATTAACCAGGAGCATAATCCAAATACATCTGTCTTATGTGGGAGATACTTCTAGAACCTTTTTGGGACTGAACTATGGCATTCTGGTTTCTATTATTTTGCGATTGCTATTCCTCGTGGTCAATCATGCTCCCAAGAAAGAGCATCCATACTTGTATCAGTGATACCCCTGAGCTGAGCCAGCGCCACTTAACAGCTATGCAAACTGGTCAGGCAAGGCCGCCCAAGCCCTAAGAAATGGAACAGGTGTGTGCAGCACCCAGGGGGCTACGGAGTTTCCCCCAGTAGCTTTACCCTCACACTTTGGGCTTGTTTTGTCATCAGATCTGCGCCGCCCCGCGTCTTAAATGCCGAAAAATCCCCCGCTCCTCTCCCTCCCTCGCTCCGTCGTCCGTGGCCGAGCGGAGTAAAGGTCAGGGTTGGTGTAGGGTCTTTGACCGAACAGAGCAGTCCAGCCCAGCGCTCCCTTCAGCCTTCTGCTACTGGCTCCAGCCCCCCCCACCCCTAGCCACCAACACTGGTCCAGCGTTGTCAAGGACACCGAGGGAGAGGGCCGGCCCGGGTGTATGACAATATTTAGCGGTGTGGGCTCGCTGCTGCCCTCGCACGCTCCGTCACTGTCAGATAGACAGAGGAGCCGGCCGCCAAGGAAACTCACCTCGGCCTCGTCTCTGCTCGCACGCTGCCTGTGGTTAACGCCTTTGTCCTGGAGAAGACTGACACGTGTGTGTGTGTGTGTGTGTGTGTGTGTGTGTGTGTGTTTTTCAGGCTGCTCTGTCGCTCCTGCTGCTGAAGAACCCCATCTTCCCCAAAGCCCACCACCTGGCCGACTACCACTACTCAGGTTGGTCCCGCTCTCACTTCCCTTTTCCCAGGCAGACAAACTGGGTAATCCCACTGGAATACTGTGTGTGCCTGTGTATCTGGGGCAGGGGGGGTGTGTGTGTGTGTGTGTGTGTGTGTCTCCGTTGGTCCTTCATTGTAATATTTCGCTTCCCTTGCATCAGTGAACCTTACAGCGGCCCCCACCCAGCTTTTAACAATGGAAGAGCGTGAAGGGAGGGAGGGAGGGGGTTGGGGAGGAGCGGTTTTACAGACTTGGTGTATCAGGGGAGGGGTGATACTGCTCCGGCCTCCGCAGGGAGGAGGGGTGGCTGCTGGGCGTACAGTGTGCAGTTAATCCCAAACAGGAGACAGCAGAGCCATTGTTTACCCAGCCGTGTGTGTGTGTGTGTTTGTGTCCGGACTGTCTTGTCTGCAGGCTGCACAGTGCAGGTCTGTGGTTTAGAGTGAAAGGAGGAAGGAGTGGTAGTTTGTTTGTTTCTGAACATAGACGAGCAGACATCAAGTCACCAGTGTCTTTCTGACTCCCTACCGCTGTCTCTCAACTCTCATGTCTCTGTCTGTCTCTCTCTCTGCCTTCAGGGTCAGACAACTGGACCCCAGCAGAGCGGCACCTCTTCAACAAAGGCATCGTTTCCTACAAGAAGGACTTCTTCATGGTGCAGAAAATGGTAGTTGGCCTCGCACCGAAAGGAGTACTGTGCATTTGGTCATGATGTGGCTATGCTACTTGGTACCTAAGCCCGGCTGTAAGAGTAATGTTTTACTGACTGCGTGTGCATGTGTTGCCTGTCCACCAGGTGAACACCAAGACCGTGGCCCAGTGTGTGGAGTTCTACTACGCCTACAAGAAGCACGTGAAGATCGGCCGCAACGGGGCGCTGGTCTACGGGACCTACGGCGAGGCCGAGCCCCCGGAGAACAGGGGCGCAGAGGAGGCGCTGGACTCCAAGGTGAGGTCCTATCTATGCCTTCAGAACGGTCTGGATTATCATGAAGCTTTCGGCGTCGTTGCCTGTGCATGTAACACAGTTCCCAGTCATTTTGAGGGTGTCTGGTATGTTATGCTGATGGCGTATAAATATTAAGAAAATCTGTAGGACAGATCTATCAATTTTAGCAATGAAAGAAAATGTGTTTTAGCTGCAAGCCTAATGAGGCTTACCCTTAACCAACAGACTTCACAGAGGCCGGAGTTGCGTAATGAGGAAGACAACAGGAAGTGGGAGGGGTCATCTGACAGGAAGCAGGAGGGCAGCCCCAGCAGAGTGACTCAGATGCTGCAGGCCACTGACAACGTGAGTAGGAGGCAGACCAGCTCTACATGTGAGCTCGTCGACGCAGTGTTCGGCAAGACCTAACCGAGCTAAGCGTTGGCTGCACGTACCCTGATCCCTGGGTAGTCAACCCCGGCCTGGCAGCCTTCATCCTGACAGACATGCCGCTCCGTGCCCTCCTGAACACACAGAGAGGGTCACAGTGAAGCAGTCCGGTGGTGGGTCTGCTCCAGTTTGCTGCCACCTAGTGGCCATTGTTTGAACAGCCCTCCTGGCCTGTGTCCTCTTCTGGGGTTGCGTAACTTTAAGATGTCAGCAAACAATGACTCATCAAGAAACCTTTAACCCCATTGCTTGTTGACGGATGATTATGATGGCTTTGTATGCGTTGTTATGGTTCTGATTTTTATGTTGTGTTTTTAAACAGTCTCTTTCTCATCGATGTGTTATGCTAGTGGTGAAGCGTGGTTGCTGGAGGTGTTTTGGTGCTAACGGAAGCTGTTTGTCTGCAGGCTGGAGCCGTGCTGGCCCTGCAGAACCAGGAGGAGGGCAGGAGGGAGCAGCCCGTGTCCCGGTTTAGTCACCCCCCTCAGCCGCCCCCTCCAAGGCCCCGACCCGACAGCAGCGCACGCAAGCCGGCCCCTTCGGCAGCCAGCAAAGTCCCCGCAGGCCAGGAGGGAGAGTTCCCCTGCAAGAAGTGTGGCAGGTCAGTGCCTTCTGCTGCTGGCAAGATCGCTGTAGAGTTTACCTTCCACACATCCAGTTCCACTTAGTCTGAAACAATACAAGCTAACTGTACATGCTTTCGAGTGTTAGGGGTAACTTGAGAGGGGAGGTTTGTGTCAGTGCTAGCAAGCAGTCGTTCCCCTACTTTAGGGGTTGTAAACAGTGCCAAGTGCTGTTTGAATAAGGAAGCGAGCAGCCCCGACTGACTCTTGATTGAAGAGCTCTCCCATGGCAACGCCAGTCCTGTTATTACCAGCCGTCTCCTAGCAACTGAAACACACGAGCCGAGATATGGCATGCCATGCGCCCGATCTATGCAACTCTGCCTAGCGACTGGTTGCAAAACATCCAGCACGCACCTCTCGTCCGCACTGCCCCGCATGCAACGCTCTCTACCCCACCCTGGTTGTTGTTGTTGTTCCGGCTAAGGGTGATTTAAGCGTGACCTTTCAACCCCGGAGTCCTAACCTAAGCTCTAACCTCTCCTTCCCCCTTCCCCCGTGTGCAGGGTCTTCTACAAGGTGAAGAGCCGCAGCGCCCACATGAAGAGCCACGCCGAACAGGAGAAGAAGGCGGCCGCCCTGCGGCAGAAGGAGGCCGAGGAGCGGGCGGCAGCTCAGGCTGCGGCCCAGGCGGCCGCCCTCCTGGCCGCGCGGCAGAACGGGGCGCGGGACGGCGCCGGAGACAGCACCAACGACGACTCGTCCGAGGCCGAAGACGAGGACGACGAGGACTGGCAATAAGGCATCGCCACCTAGCGGCCGAACGGGGAGGAGACGCCGAATGGACTAAGCCTCATATCTCCTTTAGGATTGGTTTGTCCTCAGTGGAGCAGCGAGGATCTGTCTTTCTCTCGTGGTGGAAGAAGCAAAGGAGAGAAGTCTTTCCTTTCTTGTGGTCTTAACAAGATCCCCCCCAACCTGGACACATTCAGGGACATATGAAAGCCCATGTGTGTTTGACTGTGTGCTTGTGTTTGTTTTTTTTGCTACCTGTGTGGTTTCTAAAACTGCTCGTCATCCCGTACTCTGCTCCAAGAGCTTTCAGGGGCTTTCTTTTCCAGACACAGCGCTCGACGGTATCAAAGCCATGCAGCCTCCACCTTCTCTCGGACGGACTCCCAGGTTCAACCCACCCCGGGCTAGTTTCCCTCTGCACTTTCAGCGCGACCTTGCTTCTGCATTAGGGGACTTGTAGATCTTCTCTCTCTCTCTCGAGTCACTCTCTTCTGATCTTGAAGAACTGGGACAGGAAGATGCGAGGGCGTTCGGCGAAGCGACTTCGTAAAAAAAAGAGCGTGAGGAGGACGAGGCTGGTTGCATCTCTGCTCGAGCTCCGGGACATGTGAAGGAACAGACAACGTTGTGGGTGTGTTTTCCCGTTGGTCCTTTTGTTTCTGCTCCAGCCTGCCAAACACACACACACACACACACACTCAGACGCATGGCCACCAAATGGGGTTTCTTAGCTCTCCAAGTGCTGTTCTTTTTGGGTTTTTTGGTTTTGTGAATCCACTTTTGATAGTCTTTGTTCCTCACTGTTGATGCCTTGGCTGTTTTGACGCTTTTTATCAAAAAAAAAAAATGACAATCAATTTCCAGTTTCTTTTTTATATATCCAACAAAATATTGTTACTCTTTTCTGCCTGTATATCTAATGGTTATTGTTGTTTTTATGAATATTGTTATCGTTATTAATGATGTCACTGTCCTGTTGTCCATTATTGTAACTATTATTATTATTATTATCACAACTATTATATTATTGGTTTCAAAAGCTATTTGAGCGCTTTTGCATTTGTTCATTGTTTTTTTCTATAAAAGTTTGCTCTCTTGCTGCCTGTTGTAACTGTGAGGGTTTTGAAGCCGGTGAAGAAGAAAAAAATGTAACTGAAATGTATGTGCAATAGAACAAACTGATCGCAACCTGTTGCCAAACTCTAACTCTTGGAATCACCCCTTCTGTGTCCTTTCCTCTCCCTTGACCTTTTGATGATCTGGGTAACGACTGAGGACTGTTGAACATCTATATCTGTATATCTACAAACAGTTCTGTTATGTACATATCTGTTCTTTCTCCCTTCATTTTAGCACCAGACTCTAAGTCGCCATGGTAACAAACGGGCTGAATTTGTTATTTGTTTTATTTTATTATATTATTTTTTTTGTGAAAGAACGGCCACAGTCAGGAGTTGGAGAGAAGAACCGAGTGCTCCCTGCTAAACCTGGCTCTATGCACAGTGTGTTTTGACCAAGAGTGTGTTGTATGTATAAGTATGTATGAGTGAGTCTGCTTTGAGGTCAAATATAAAGACATCTGCCATTTGAAAAATTCAAATTTTGTAAACTGTTCATTTATTTTTTGCTGTCTTAATTTATATCACTTTAGTTTTTTTATTGTGACATGTCACAATATTGTTTTTAATTGGGGCATTTATTTGAAATACTTTTGATGAGCTGTTTTCATGCTGTAAAACATGGATGAAAATTGAGGGCATGCCACGAGCCCCAAGCTGTAAACCTGCCTCGCTTTCATCCATGTAGTTAAGGGAATTTTAAAAGGTAAGATAAGGTTTATTTAGCTAGATTAAATGAAATATATATGAATTAAAGTCTATCAAGGCATACTTTTAAATGCTATTTTCCTATGGGGTTCACACTAAGATGAAAATTGAAAGGAATCTTAATTGCTTTTTACTACAATGTAACTTATTTGTTTCAGTATAATTTTTACCACCTGTGTTTTTTGGTATTAAAAATTTAAAAGCACCGTTTATTAAAAAAAAATTACAAAACTAACTTCGGGTGTATTTTCCTGTGGTTCAAAATGGTTGGAGATTTTTTAGGTTCTAAAGTCCAGCAGGGGACACTATTGGCACAGCAGATGTTACATGAAATGTCCTCTCTATAGTGCAAGAGGGCAATCTTAACTGAAAACCCGTTGAGCTGTAGGTGAAACATCGATGCTGTCAGTTAGGATGTGGTCAGGGGTCATGACTATTTGACCATTTTGGAGGGGATCCTTTCCAATCTATTTCCAACCGATCAGTCAGATTGGTCAACACAGCTTGTTCTGGAGGCAAGATATAAATACATTGCATACTAAGGTCAACCCTGTGTCTGCGTATAAGGCCAATGTTGTTGCGCTATCATGAACTGAACCGAAGAGGCACAGGAATCCAGTCACTAAACCACGAGAGTCTTATGCCGGGAATGAATACAACAATAAGGTTGAATGGAGAATGCTATGTGAGCTTTGGTTCGGCTCAGGTCCTGTGGCTCAGATGGTGGAGGGCGGTCGGGGAAGCGGCCAGCTGCAGTCATTGCCAGGAAGGGCAGCAGGGGAGTCTGGGCAAGGCAAAGTAGAACAAGCAGTACCTTATGAAATGTGTCCTCGCTTACACTTTGACGTGCTCTTTCCAATTCCCGGGCGGAGAGGAAGGAGGATGTCAGGAGAAGGACAGAATGAAACGCTATAATGAAGTAAAAGAAAGAGGCAGAGAGAAGAGCGTGAGACTGATCCAGCTAGTTATCCAGCGACAACCACTGTACACCATCAGAGATCACACACATGTTGCCCCAAAGGATTTGGATTAAGAATGCCGAGTGACAGGACTGCACGCTAGCCAGATTGTCCAGATCTCATTCCATCCCAGGAGTCCATACATGGGTTTCAGAAACATTGGGTTGGGAGGAATACTTCTTCCTCCCACTGCATTTTTAGCCAGCAGTTCAAATGTGATGGCTTTCAAGTTCATCTGTCAGTGCACTGTAGACTCCAGAGGTC
Organism: Galaxias brevipinnis; assembly: GCA_036023535.2. Classification (NCBI taxonomy): domain Eukaryota; kingdom Metazoa; phylum Chordata; class Actinopteri; order Galaxiiformes; family Galaxiidae; genus Galaxias; species Galaxias brevipinnis. Next base: position 9,689 of record JAVQIZ010177897.1, on the reverse strand, counting down.
GTTTATCATCAAGCCCTTTGTAATCTGCCTCCAAATCCCTTGAAGGCACAGACAAACATGTGTTGCTACTATAGTTCCCGGCTGAGTGATTGGCTGTGTATGCATACATGTGTTTGTGTATGTATGTGTATAGGTTAGAGTAAATAGTAGGCCTCTTTTCCCTCAGTTCTCTTGTAGACTGTATCCATTTCTAAACTGCATAGAGGCACACATACACAAATCAACTTCAAAATGTTTCCAGACACCAGTGCCAGTGCTCAGCTCTGTGTGAGAGGACTCCCCTCGGCCATCTTCGGCGACTGTTAGGTCCTGCTGTGTCCACACTGGCCTGTGTGTGGGGTACGGCCCTCCAGGCTTACAGCCTCCCAAATTATCCAGGACTGACACTTCATAAAAGGCGATCTTACTACAAATCCACATTTTACAACACTCACACATAATTGCAGGAAAGAGAAGAACAGGGGCACTTGAATGGGTTTAAACACAATTATGTTAATTGTGTTGTCCTAAGGTTTAATCGCTCTCCTTTATGGAGGTCCTTGTTAAGAGCTGCCAGGCGTCTGGTTGGAAGAGTCGAGAGTCTGCCAGGCTGCTCCGGTTAGGAGGCCCTGCAGGCTTATCATCATGCCCCACAGCTGTGGCCTCCTCCTCGGGACAGAAGCAGTGGATGAAGCCCCCTCTTGGAGCGGTAAACGTGAGCTGGACAAATGTGTTATGGCAGCTCTCAGAGACAGCCCCTCTCCCCAACACTCCGCTCTTATTAGAATTTGCGACGCCAGTGGGTTTTTTTTGTGCACATCTGCTTAAATGGTCTATAGACTCCATCCAGATGCAAGCAGCATCCAGGAGCTGTAAGCCTCCCCAGCCAGTCATCCTGTCAGCCTGGATGAATGAGAAGAACAAGAAGAAGGAGGGATGAGAGGGTTGGGAGTGAGGGAAAGGCCCATGCAATGCATAGTCAATTACTTAAACCAGGTCCAGATTGTACAGTATCGCTCTGATTATTCCAAATCTAGACTGAACCTCCTTTGGATCCTTTGGAATAGATATGCTACAGAGACGGTGCATAGGGAGTCCCTCCCTCGGTTGCCATTTCTCAAGACATGAATCCTCACAAGGCACATTTAAGACACATTCTCTATACTTTATTTGACCCAAGCAGGGTTGAATAATGTTGCAAAGGGTGCTTTTGGTTTACGAGCCTTACAGGGAATAGACAGTCTCACACAACTGTGTTGAACCTGAAGACATACACCCTTGTGTTAAACTGGACATTTGCCTAGATGTCTATTGCAACATCTTATTGAAAGATGTTTTCTGAAAGCTGAAAACGTTGTAAAAAAGTGGAACATGTGTATATATTTACTTTCATATGCCTCTCTTTCCCAAAGTACAAGTACAATCACTTCAGCACCTAGGTGAACTATATCTGAAAAAGTCTTCTGGTAACTAAAATTATCTTAAAACCTCTGTAACTTTCCAGCGTAGTCATTTAGAATGACTAGCCTTGCAGTAAAAGAGACATGCTGGCAAATGTGACAAGTATATTGTGGTCACTACAAAGCCTTACAGTCAGCAGGTTATCCTTTAAATCAGTTCCATCGCTGAATAGCTTTGTGCAGCTGATATACAGTAGTAGCATTATTTAACGTTTAAAGAAATAAAATCGTAAATTATTTCCTGCCGTCGTTTGATTGTTCTCCCAGTTCTTGACGGTTTTACAAAGTGGATCTTGAGAAATATCCTGTCATAAAACTGTTAAAGCGCAGGCATGCTGAGGTAAACATGATTAGTGCTCAGTGTGGGTGCCTGCAGCAGCTCTTACTTCAGATGGTTTGTGCCTGTTGCCCTCTCACTATCCCAGGTATCCCACCCAGTACTGTATTGTTACAGGGCCCCAACACCTCCTAACAGGCCAAAACCTTTCGATTTTTATAATCATTAAGTACTGTCAGTAAAAGGTAGCCAGGAGACACCTAAAGAGGATTTTCTACCTGTTAACAGTTTTATTGCTTTCTTTGCATGTCGCTTCATGCTGTAACCGGGGGAAAGATAAATGCTGATAGAGCTGGTTGCAAATGGTCGTTCACATTTTCTTTCAGTTTAAGCTCAACAGTCACATCAAAGGAACCATTTGACTGTGGACTTCAGCTACACTGCAGCTTTCACTTCCAATATTAAACGTAATCTACCATCATGGTTACCGCAATGGCAGTTGATATTCTGCGCTGTGACAACCTTTGATCCTTTATGTGAGCTAGATTGCTGGATTAAAGAAAAAATCAAGCCGTGTCCTACAAAACTAACAATCTGCATGAAACAGAGACAATAACCGTCTCCATCACCTCTCTGGTCTCTCAAAAGATCACTCAACTAAGGCGTTGTTTGGCATTTGGCAATTCACCATGTGTTCAAATGATCCAACCATGATTGAAGTCAACTTGTATATGTATCCTGTCTGCTGAGGCAGAGCGAGAGAGGGTAATGAATCATTTGCCGGCGACACCATGGCGTGCTGCTCTGCCTCTCCCTCCTCCTCTGCTGCCTTGAGGCCCATTTGCTGGGCATTCTTCGGACACTGCGGCTGGGTGGAGATCTGCTTGTGTGACAGTGAAGGTCTTTGTAGCATTGAGAGGGCGAGGGAATGGGACGGCTGCGCGCAAAAGCTGGATGGGTGTCTGTTGGATCCTGTTTATGTCTGTTGCCGTGGTTACTACTTCCCTGTGACAGCTGTGGGAAGGAGGGAGAAAGGGGGCGGCTAGTGGACTGTTACAGGGTGTGTGTTTGTGTGTGTGTGTGTGTGCGCGCATGTGTCTGTGTGTGTGTGTCTGTTGGCCATTGAGGTGGTGCTAGACCTGGAGATGAGGGAGGCTCCATGGAACGAGGAACACTCACGGAAGCCACAGAACCCAAGGGAAGGATCTGGCGATTACAGACTGTGTGACTGACCCTTGCTAAACCAAACCCTTGCTGGTACAGGCTGACAGAGTGTATCGACCTGACCTCCATCACGTGGATCGGATCATTTTAAGGGGTGTGTGTTTTATTTTCTATGTAATCATCAACTTATATATATATATATATATAGCAGATATTGTGTGGTGGTCAACACATAAATAGTAAAAGTAGAAAATAAGTGCCTTTTCAAACAAACCGCCTCTGGTGGCAATTTATGGTGTCCATTTTGTTTAACAAACATAATCAAAACAAACAGTCCAGCTGTTTATGTTGGTGCCCTTGACAACAGGCCGGTAAGTTAAGGGACACTCATCTTGGTTGCTTGTCACTAATTCTACACTGTTTTTCTGCCCTAATTCTATTGGAACCATGGCACGACAGAGTTACACAGAGCCTGTTAATTTCCAGATTCCATCTAAATTGAAAAAGTGTGAAAACTCTAATTTGAATAAGAGAGTTAATATTTGTAGGATGTTGACAGTGAAAGGGAGCATGCTTCTAAAGTTAACATGTCTCGTAGCTTGTTATGTTCAAGCCTTAAATTAAATAGCTACCAACTGATTAGGTTATCTGTTGTGCCAAAGGTGTGTGGACTCATAACAATGTCAGGCAGAACTGACTACCCAGGGAATGTGTTTCACTCTGTGACTCATTAAGCCTGTTCCTAATACCTTCAGACGAAAGATCAAAGGCAGGCAATGCGAATAAAAAGGAATGACACAAACTTTAAAAACATTGTTTAATAAAAGGCCAAGCGCATGAACAGTTGACATTATCGGGAAACATCCTACCCACTAATTTGAATACACATAACAGACTATATGCTATGTCCCTATGCTGATATACCTTCCTAAGAAAGCATGGACAGAAGACTACAAAAACATGGTGCTACCAACAAAAGAACATTGTTTGGTTGTTTTGCTTTGGTATTATTGACTACTTCAATGGATTCTCTTGCCTTCGTATCACTTTCAGTTGGGGAATGAACCTGTAAACAAAAGAGATGAAATGGTAATGCCACTAGGCTCTATTAACTTCTCGCACCATAGTCTGCATTTCAATAATTGAACATCTATTCAAATACATGTGCTCACCTGTACAGTCTATTTGAAGGTGTGGCTCTCTGCTCCACCACGTCCGAATCCTAAGTAATGGAACAAAGCAGAGTTCAGTCACCGCAGGAAACCTTTGTACATCCAAAGTGAGTTTGAGGTTCTATTGCAGTCGGAAAGGAGAGCAGTGAAACCACAACAATGGAAAGTGGCACGTGTGCTGACCCTGTGTGACTTCAGCTGCCTTCCAAACCCTCTGATGGGATGGGACAGCAAGATTGTTGCTATGACAATTCAGCTATTTTGTCTTCTTCGAAAATATCTTACAAGATTAGGACTAAGATACACCCTTTTTTGGTACGAGAAGACCTCTCTATCAGACAGACCACAGATAAGATGTTTCAAATGGATTACTAGAAATAAGCCCTATACAGTACTGAGAGGGCCTGACCCTTACACCCTTGGGATTATGGCATGAGCGGTAAAGTGAGCTGATTCTGCCTCCCTTTGAACACATGTAACAATAACTACTAGATTCTCCCCAAGATAAAGTTTATCGTTAATCAACGGTACCTTGAACCATATGCAACTCGACTTACCTTTAGGCCCAAATAGAGCAGCATAGCAGGGGTTGTTACAGTATGGCTTTCCCTCATGCTGCAAGGAGCAGATAAGTTAAGTTAAAGAAGGAAACATTTTACCATTGACGAGAGAACACAAAAGTCTAATTGTACTGTATATGAATATTTAAACATTGTGCTAATTTAGATGTACGGGTATGAGGTGTGCTTTACGTTTCATAAGGAGCTGGGGTTTTAGCTGTTTGTGTCTGTGTGTGTGTGTGTGTGTGTGTGTGTGTGTGTGTGTGTGTGCGCGTGTGATCTCACATCTGCGTGGGCTCCTGCTGACAACGTCTTGTTGCACTTCTCACACTTCAGACAGGGCCTATGCCAGTCCTTTCCCAGCGACGTCACCTTCTCCGCTGTTGAGACAAACACAAGACAAACTGATTTCACGGACATGGAAACATTTCCCCACCACACAGTGGCAGCCACCGGGAGAATGGCTGTAGGGGTTATTCTGAACACATCCACCAGAGACTACACTAACTGAGTTCACAGCAGAAAGGATCGCTTTGGATCTGGCCAGATAAACCCAATTGGTAAGGTCGGACTGGTGCAATGATGACTGTGTTTGCTTCCGAACTGATAAGACTAGGAACATTGGGTGGGTGTGGTGCTGCGCTGAGTAGGGAGGGAGAGTCCCTAAGGAATATGTTCCCTCACCCTCCCTTGGCCTCATGGCCCTCTGACAACAGATCTCCTTTATCTCCAGGACCAGTGCACAAAGGGTCACGGCCACAAGCAGCCACCATCACGGTCATAAAACATGGGAGGGTAGCAGGGTACTAGTCATGTGTCTCAGCATAGAGGGGATGTTTTCATGAGCCGTGGCCTTCAGGGGCTTGGGTGGCTGACTGACTGACTACAGAAACAAATGCCATCATAATGGGGGTGACAGGCAAGCATGAGCCAAATGCTGCATATACACTAAACATGGCAGTGACCAGGTCTACTACTAAAGAAAAGAACAGCTGAAGCTGACTGCAGTGAAAGAGTAAAAAAATATATATTTGTCATAAATAAGATACAGCAACACAGATAACATGATGGCCGGTTGTGTATCCAGACATGTCTAAGGGACTATTAGTAGAAGTCACAGGGATGCAATGTTAAATGAAGGAATCAGATAGATTGAAATGCATTTCTATAACGTAAAATCATAGACACATTGCCACAGAGTAGCCCAGGCCATTGTCAGTGTCTGGTCCAGTGGCTAAGAACATGGGCTGCTCCAGTAAACTGGACCAGACTCTGCTGGGATTAGCTGGGCGGGATGGAAAGCTGGCCAAGTCCGCGCTAATTGTTGCACTTTACTTCCAATAACAAGTCATGGAGCTCAGGAAATAGCAGGCCCTCCCTCTCGAATAATGCTTGAGGCCAAACGCTTATAGTGTTAAGTGTCTGGGTTTGGTTCAACAGAAAATACACTTAATTTATGTAGGTGATTCCTTTAATTTATATATTGTATATTTATGCTGCGCATTCAATAGACTGTGTATGTGTTTGTGAGTGTATTTCTCGAGATGTCGGGGGAAGAAAAAGGGCGTGAGATAAACAGTAAAAAAAAAGATGACCGTCTGCTGGCTGCATCAAGCATCAGCTCCAGTTCACTGAAGCTATGTGGAGCATGTCCAAAAGAAACAGGGATGAACGGGAAAGCACATGAATGGAAAAGCATTCAGCCATTCACAGTGTTACACCCCTAATGATGACACATTCATGGCTATATTAGTATTTCTTTTATAATGTAACCAATTACAAGCGTACGGAATATGAAGTGAATCGGTTGTTCATTTGATTAACTACTGTATATACATTCTGTAAGATGCACCTAATTGCACTGTGACGTCATTCACTCAATAAACCATAAAGGTTGGTTGACCAGGACGGTTATTTCTGAGGGAACACGTCTTAAAATGATTTGGGGTTCCTTGATTATCTTTCTAGACAGTGCCCCTATTGTCTCAATTTGTACTTTTACGCCCCCTTTCTGTCTCTCCCTCCCTCCCTCCCTCCCTCCCATTTCAATTTTTTTATCTGGGAATTCCAGAGAGAGTGGTTTTTTATTGTTTTCTGCCTTTCCTCTCTCTGGCAATGGACTGCGTTTTCCTCCCATCAGTCACTGGGGCAACGGCAGTAGCGTGATTGCTTCCATCTGAGGGCTTGGATATGCATGAGAGAGGAATAAAAAGCAAAGGAGTGGGAGTAAAGGAGTGAGGGAGGGGCAGGGATGGTGAAGCATCAGTGAGAGTGCAGTGGGCAGGTTACTGTGCGGTACAGTGGTCTGTAGTAAATTACACGAGACAGGAAATAAAACATGAGGAAGGCCTTGACTGTTGACTGGACTGTTGAAGTTTCCCAGATCTGTGGTCTGGTAAAAGCCTGTGAAAGAGGCCGCACGTCTTAAAGAAAGAAATATGGAGAAAGTATGCATAGGATGAAGACAATTAAACACAGTCGTGCGCGAAGTGATATGTTGAAATGCTTTTAAACAACTTTCTTTTATTTGCCTATGAACGGGAACAGATAACAGCCATCCTCAGGGTAAAGAAAACATTGAATGGTTTCGCTGCATATTTTGCCTTCAGCTATTTCACAAAAGCACATTTTCTTCAACTAAAAGAAAAAACTATTGAGACAAATTGGTTCGCTTGTTTTGGCTGAAAGGGGAAACTTAATACACAGGAAAGTAGAATGGAATGGATTGCTCCTAAGCTAGCGGTTCAATCCATCTGACAGACGGAAAGCTTAAAAGCTCTGCAGCCTGAGAGAGAAACAGGACTGATGGCTGATGTGCGTCCCCAGAGATGAACTGCTATGTTCTGCTACTGCAGAGAGGGAAACGGGTAGTGTGCTAAATGAATAAAGACACAAACACAAAAGTCATGTCCCTCTCTGCCTTTTCCCAGACAGAAATTGGTCCTGCTTCTCCTTACCCATTGGATAGAGGAAAAGTACAGCTCCAGGATGAAGACACCTCTTTTCTTTTTGGGGGTTTAGCACATTACTTGAAAGGGGCTCAAAGAGCTCCAGGGCTATTATAAGGAGTACAAATACATTCTTAAACACTGAATTGCATTTGACCTTGTGCAACTTACAGTAGAGCAGAGACAGTGCATTGCCCTCAGGGGCACTGACTCACCATCCATCTCTTGCAGACAATAATAAAAAAGAATGGACATATGCAAAAAATTAACAATTAAAAAAGCTGAATTTTAGGGAGCTTTGTGGCTCTTTCTTTTAGATGTTTTTAAAGTGAACGTATGCACAAGTACACTACTATCAATACAAAACTGTGCTGTCTTGTTTATCGCCTATAATCTTCACTTATTTACATGTAGCCTACACGATTTTATCTACAGGCTATGCTAGAATAAACTAAAACGACGCATTTTTGCATAACAGGAAATATCGTCAATGCCTTGTGCAGAATACATATTTCCTGGATAGTTCGTCAGTAATATTCTACATATATTCTACATAATATTCTACATTGTTTGAAAATATGACTTAAAAAAAACAGTTTGTCACATGTCCAGAATGATCCAAGCAACAAGCAATTGCAGGAACAAAATCAATTGGTGAGCAAGTGAAAGTCAATAAACAAATTAATCTTACCAAAATAAACTTCCTTACTGCACTTTGGGCACTTCGGCATTTTGCAGTTTTAAGTAGTAGTCTCCGAGAGATAAAGTATCCGTAGATGAAATGATCTCAACTTTTGTAAGCCCACCTGTCTGTTATGACCACGCCTCGTTCTGAAGTGCAGATGTGCGCGGGTTTCAGTATTTATACCACTCAGGAAATAGATGGGCAGAGGGAAACTTTTTTGAGCAAAGGGAGAGGCTTGAGTGCGCGCGTGCGCGTGTTTTTGTAGACAGTTTAGAATGAGGCATATATCAGTCAAGACGTAGGTATAACAGAGAGAAAAAAAGATGATAATCACGACAACATTTTGAGTCCTGTAAATCAGTTGCAAAACGGGTTTATACATAACATTATTTACAGTCCTAGAGTTTTTGTGTATGAAGAGCTTCGGCTAAAGATAATCTAGCCACGGTCTGCAGGTAAACGTTGTGATTTCTGTTACATCAGTGCGATATCTCACCTCTATGCACTGGCATGTTAGTAGAGTTAAGTAAATTCGCAACTACTCTGAACTATGTTACAAATAAGTGCAGGAATCTTGAACAGTGTTTGCAATGGAACAGAGTAGCATGTTGTCATTATGTGTTCCTATGGCTATGCGTGATTGCATTTCAACTCAACTCCAAATTTCTGCTTTTGGACATTTAACTGCAGCATCATGTGAATCAATTATGTGATGACTTTTTCCATTTTAGTCTATCCTACTCGCAAGTCCTGAAGTGCACATTTGCTACATTGCTTGGAATAGTATTACACTATAACAAGACCTGAATAAAAGCTGTCATTTTACTTGTTCTGCATCTTTATTTCACAAATAATGAATGCACTGGGAAGGCTGTAGGAATGGGTAAAATAAAAAAGATGCTGACATTTGTAAGGTAATATAGCTTTACAGTGATTAAGTATATGCTATTGAAAAACTGTTATTATATAATATACTTTACATCCCTCATCTAGAAAAGTATTAGCCATATAGTTCTTGTCTTTACCATGTGTCTCAGTCAACCCTACTTTTAATTTGTGTACAACAGTTTTGATCGTTTGATCTAGATTTACATTTGGAAAAAGGCATGGCCTGCCTTGAGCTACAATTAATGTTACCTTAACATGTTGCATGTTTGGTCCATGCTGGTCCAACTTTATGACAACTTCTGATAACAGTGTGGGAGTATGATTGTGCAGCGGTTACGATATGGTGTCGTCACTGATGCCTTCGGTGGGGAGTGTGTATTGATTTCAGGCCAGAACGACCTGCCCTCTCAGCTTGGTGAAGTCATTAATACTTGAAGGGACTGCACCCATTCAGTTTCTCAGAACACACACCTTCTCAAGCACATAGTGTTGATTGTTAGGGTTCAAAGGCCAACTTCGTCACAGCTGTCTGTTTACACGTGGCTTGTTCTAAAAC
>JAVQIZ010177896.1:0-10356 GCA_036023535.2 Galaxias brevipinnis | reverse complement strand
AAATCTTAGCTGCCATTTCCCCTTTCCTATTTTATTTCATGTTTCCCGGATCAATCATCTCTCCAGTCCGCCCCCAACTTTCCCACCACCCCCCCCCCCCCCCCCCCCTTACTATCTCTCTGCTGAGCGTGTGACAGTGGTGACGCTGTGAGTGCAGTACAGAGCAGAACAGAGCAGGGAGGGTGGCCCGCACCACAACACAACTCACTGAGATCCCACGCTGCTCAGGAGATAGGACGGAGGGAGATCAAGACAAGGGACGAGCGAATGAGTTATGGAGAGAAGGAGGGAGAGTTAGGACAATTAGCAAAGGATGGAGGGAGCAAGAGAGGGGCGGAAAGAGAGCGGAGAGGGAGATCAGAAAACGAGTGAGATAAGAGAATGCCTGAGGGAGTGATACAGTTGGGAGGATGAGTGAAATAAGTACTGAGCAAGAGAGGGAGGGATGGAGGTAGAGGGAGAGGGAGGGATGGAGGGAGAGGGAGGGAGCTGGTGAGAGAGAGGGAGAGTGACTAGTGAGCTAGTCCATACTGATCTGCCTCAATGGCTGCTTCACACCTCCTGACCGTTCTCCCTGTGGTCCACAGTTCTCTGGGGGCGTCCTCTAATAGCACTCCGATGCTGCAGTCCCTCTAGCTTCCCCTCCTGCCACACCCCCAGACCTACCCTCCGCACGCTAGACGCGGGGGGTTCCTTCAGCAGGTGTGGGCAGGGGCTTGTGTTTGGTTGGCTCCACCTCCCCCCCCCGTCTCTCACTCTGGAATGGCGCAGTCCGGGAGAGGAGAAGCGGGAAAGGAGAGGGTTTGAATGAAACGACACCAGGCAGCGGCTCACACACTCACACAGCACTGGGCTCCGGAGGATACGACGTCTGCAGCGGCGGTGCTAGAAAAGCACACACACACACACACACACACACACACTCAAAGAGATAACCACCATGTGGGGCCAGGGGGGACACTCTTTTTCGTCACACGCACCTCACTCCAGGCAGTCCGTCTACTACGGGACACGCAGGTGTGTATGCCTGCCTCTCTCTCTCTCTCTTTAAGGCATCGGCAGTAATACGAGCAGGCGACTTTGACAGCTAGCTGTCCCGCTGTACCGAACGCCAGCAGCTGCAGCGCAGCCTTGCATACAGCCCTGGGACCGTCAAGTCTCGGTGTACATCACACCGATACAGGAGTGTTTTCTCTGCATGCTGTTTGGGATGTGTTCCATCTGCTGTGTGATATGCACATTGTCCGGTGTAGCTTTCTGAAAGGTAGGAGGACCCTTGAGTGACTGTGTACATGTGTGGAGACTTTTCACAGTGTATGGCTTGTGTCATTACAAATTGTACAGTTGACATTGATCAATATCAAACTTCTGTGTCTTTATGATGTGTGTGTTTTTAGACTTAACACACAGTTAGTTGTTGAAAATAAGAAGAGAAAGAGAAAGAGAAAGATACATTTCAAAGAGTGGGGTATGAAATTAGATTTATGCGGCTCTGCTGCGAGCAAGACACATAAACACACACACTACACGCAATACACACTGCTTCACACATCTAACACTCTCTTCATCTACTATTTATTTCTCAATCTGCTGAAATGGTTTGTTCCATGCCTCATTGATTTCTATAATAACACTCTTGGCGCTCACTGCCTCACAAGTACAAGTGAGCAACGCTGTATGTGTGTTATCATGAAGTACTCATGTAGCCCTACCCCTCCAACTAGAACTAGCATTACACTCACTTTGACATGGTAGGGTTCCTTAATTCAGGCGACCCATTCCCAGCGCCTGTACATATCTGGCCTCACAGCTCGTTCTCATTCTGTCCTCGTCTCAGTGTCAGCCCCAGCAGTGAGGTTAGCCTCCTACAGTATTCATCGCCATGCCCCCTCCTTCCCTCTGCGCGCTTCCCTCCAGAGAATGGGTGACGGCTCCACACAGCCCCCTCTGACTCCGGCCGACAGGGAGGACAGGGGAGCCCCTCCTGGTATGAGCCAGCTCACTTCAGGACTGAGTTGCCTCCGGGAGTCTTTGGCTACAGCATATGACCTTGTGACAATGGTGTGCGGTGCCCAGTGTCCTGAAGGGTCAAAAGCACTGTGCGTTAGGTCTATAGCCCCGATTGGTCGCTTCCAGTGTGGAACAGTTTGGGTCCATTTTGTGGTCTGGTCTAATCCGGTTAGGTGGGGTTAGTAATGTCCGGTTCTGTCAAGTACAGTCGGGGGCCATGCGCAGCTTGGCTCCGGGGCTGCACATGCATGGCGCAGTGCCAGACCTCCTCATCTGTATGCTTAGGTGGTACGGAGGTCACCTCTTCGCTAACTGCAGTTCTGACCGGCTCGGCCACTTTAGCCTTAAAAAATGGGGAAACAAAATTCACTCAGGCAGAAACCCAGTGAGAAATAGAGGGAAAACAGCCCCATAATGAACAAGCAGGACTCTCCCTAGAACTCCCATTTACAGCACTCCCTTCTTTTTGAATGCTTTCCATTTCCAGGGAGACTTAGGAGGCCCAGGAATAGCCACAGCAAGGATCTGATTTGTCAGAATGTATTTGGAGTGGGAGTCCATTCCCTGTATATTTAAAAACGTGGCCTTTTCAACTCCCTCGGATTGGGATTAATTTGGAGGGCCGAGCAGCAGAGAGAAATTCCAGGGGAGGGAGTGGTGGAAGAACATTGTTCTTCTGATATGTGTCATTGTGGCCAGCTGGATGGCTTAAGGGGCCAGGGTGGACCAGATGTGGCCTGGCCCTCTCCTCTGATGTCTGGGCTGCCTCTAAAAGCCTCTTAGGGCTCTCCCAGCCTAACCTCACCTGCTGTCTTTCATCCCACCGCGTCCTGCTCCACTTGGGTTGGATCGCAATAACGGCTACTGGGTTGGACTGCAGCAATGGCTACTGTACCCATTTCTTAGTTTCAGTCTGAATTTGTAGCAATTTTAGAAGGTCTTGCAGACTTATCCTAAATTACATTTTTGGATTTTAGTGACACAAATCAGTTAACTCCCGTGTTTTATACCTTATTGTGGCACAACTGTGGTTCCAAACACCGCTTGGTGAGGAAAAAAAGACTAAAGGGGTGAAAATCTTTGTCAACCCTTTCTATACCGAGCAATACTGAGCAGAGGGAAAGCCACGTCAGTTGCTTTGATGGCTTCCTGTTGGTTTTTGTAAGATGTAGCCACCCATAACCTTCCTCTAATGTACCACATTATTTAATGAACTGTGCAAGATGAATGCAAGGCTATATCCCAGAATGCTATGTCACTGCTTATTAACCAGCTGATGTGATGTTACACAGAGTGTACAGTAAAGTGTGTGTGCTTGGCTTGTGCCTGCTCTTGAATATAGTGCAGTAAGTGTTCATGTGTTTACTTTGTATATCTGTGCTGTGTATGCGTGTGTGCTCCTGTGTATGCATGTGTTTGTATTTATTTATTCATTTTTCGAAGTAACATTTGTGCAAGAATGCGCTTGATCAGTTTTCATCCATGTCAGGTCCTGTCTGTGTGTTTTCCAGAGGGACACAGTAATGGACGAACTGTGGTGAGTTAACTGTGTGCATTAATGTAGCTCCCCATTGGGAATCTGTGTGTGTGTGTGTGTGTGTGTGTGTGTGTGTGTGTGTGTGATTAGTGTCTTTGTGCTACGTGGCGTTTGTCTGCCCAGGGGCAGGCTAATGAGAACCGCAGGGGGACATGGACCGCCGAGTCTCCAGTCTGAATCCCACAGCAGCTCATACCCCAGTGGACCGCCTGAAACACACACACACACACACACACACACACACACACACACACACACACACACACACACACAAACACACAACCTAAAGAGCTGACTCAGTCTGCACTCCCACAAAAAGAGAGGAAGAGAGGGAATAATGGTGGGATGCGAATCTGAGGAGGACTCAGCGGTTCTATGGATGTTTATATGGAGTAATGTATAGGGAAGGGGGGAGGGATATGGTGGATAGAGCGCGTAGGAGGAATAGCTCTTGATGTTGCAGATATGAAAAGGTGTAGACGTTTTCATTCTGTGCCCTGGGGAGCTCTGAGGGGGATATCGCACGGACACAGAGAGGGGGAAAGGAAGGCAAAACCAGCTCTGCCGCAGTCAGCTCTGCATCTAAAGTGGACCGGGGTGGTGCACCAATCCCCCCTTTGGTCCCGGACCCGCACACATAAAACTTCCTCAGGGACAAGGCAAGCTTCAGCAGAATATTACCAGCCTAAACAAGTTCCTCTCAAAGCATGACTGTTTATTTTTCTTGCCTCATGTGATACATAAAAAGGGTTGTATAATTCAGAGCACACTTAATGAATCCTGACAGTAAATATGGAATGCTGTTAGAAGAAGCTGAAGACACCCAGTAGGTTATGGAACCGTTCAGATTGTCCGTGGAATACATGTCCGTAAAGACAGGGATGTCTTCATGTCCTGGTAGGGTTCATGTCCTGGTAGGGTTCATGTCTTGGTAGGGTTCATGTCCTGGTAGGGTTCATGTCTTGGTAGGGTTCATGTCCTTGTAGGGTTCATGTCCTGGTAGGGTTCATGTCTTGGTAGGGTTCATGGCTTGGTAGGGTTACAGCGTCAGCTTAACAAGTTCCTCAGTTAAATATCATTGTGACCATTAGTGTACTGTTGGGCTAATAGCAGAGATTACCCGGTCGTAATTAAAAACCTAGAGAACACTGGATTCACCAGAACTGTAAAGGAATCCCTCAAAGTGATAATGCCCTACCTTTGAGGGTTCACTTTGTTGTGTATTATCATGTGTGTGCTCATTTGAGTGTGTGTAATGCATGCACGCTAGATTGAAGTGACAAGCAGACAAAAGCTGTTTTATTCTGTAAGTGGATTGACCATGTTTTACAGCATGAGGGGTCTACTCAATCCGATTGTGTAGGGATCCCCTTCATCCTCCTTCCATTCCCTGGACATGATCGCTGGCTGGTGACATGGCAGCCAGGAAAGGCTATTGGGAAACAGCGGATTACCTCCAAAACAGATAACCTAATTCCCTTGCATGGGCACACAATGCAATGAAACTATGATCCTGTCTGTTGCAGTCCTCATGAAAGGTTGTGCGGTCCAGGAGGAGATGAGAGCACGTAACGTGAGGCTTTTAGATGTTTGTAAGCCCTTTGCAGTAAGGCGGGCCAGGCTTTGGGGAGTGGCTGAGGTGATTAGCTCCTCCTGCACTGCACGCCCTTGGCAGGTCCCATTCAGCACTGGAGTAAAAAAAAAGCTTTGTTAACGGTGCGTGAAACGACACTGACATCTGGTACGTACGGAGACACCTTGTCTTGACACAGGCGGTGCGGTTGATGGAGTAGCTTTGGTGCTGGGATGAGCTTGGTGGCAGTGTCCTCCATTCCACGCTTAACAGGCTGACAAAGAGACATGATAAGGGTATGTTGTTCAACATACAGCATTTACATAATTCCCAGATAGTTGTGCAAAATACAATCACGTTAATGATTCCTATGTTTGGTTGTGAGTCCCTATGTTTGCCAGTGCTGTGTGTGTGTAAGCCAACGAAGAGCAGAGAGTTGCTGCAGCTTTTCTTGCCTTTATACTATCAAGTGCAAGTGATTTAAAAAAATAAATAAAAATAATAACTTTATACTAATTTGACTGATGTTTATATTTCCCCATATCTACATGACAGAACGCTTTGCTCAAAGGTAAACACTATCTAAATGCATATACAAGATGGAAATCTTACATTTGCTATATATTTATGTATTTGACATGGTAAAACTAAATAAACTAAATTAAGTTTGTATAGTCATTTATTTGCGTGGCTGACTTCCCTGTTGGGATTTATGTTAGATCTGATGTTTGATTTATTTCTGATGTTGCAGGATTATATGGATGAAAGATCAACTAGATTATCTTCATGTGAACATATGCAATATGTAATTTGTGTGTGTGTGTATGTGTGTGTGTGTGTGTGAGGCTTGGAAACGTGTCCACAATGTTATAGTCAGTCACCCATCCTTTTAAAGCAGATGTGTGAGGCTGAGTGTTCTCCTCTGACACAGGAGCAACCACTTCTAGATCACTCATTTGATTCTGAGAAACTTCAGAAAAGAGATCCTTCTTCTTGTAGACAGTGCAGGCCACCTGGATTAAACCAAAATGCTCGCCGTCCGAATAGATAACGATGACTGCTCCTGCATGGGTTGCCTAAGAAACAGCAGGTAGGAAGCATCTGTTTTGATGGCAGTTTCATTTGATAAATTATACTGTTTGACATGCAGATTGATAGAACTGCATGTAAATAGTGTCAATGCCAGCACATGCCTATGTTATGGATTTGCTCTGACTTCTCGCTCTAGGGAACACAAGCTCTGTTTTACAGGTGTAAGCTGTTCTCTTAAATGTTCCTCAGATCAACTGAGAGTCCCTTGTCTTGAATTGAAGGCTCCACATTCAATCAAATCTGCCATCAATGCCTCACCGCGATTCCACCAACCGAGCGCTGACTTTGAAGTTTTCATGGCTCCCCGCGTCTTATCAGGATCGTCCAGGTTTTTCTGCTTGCTTCTGAATGTAACTTATTGTTCATTTTACGACACAAGCTGTCACTTCTGTCTGGCATCTGGGATGTTGAGACGCAGTTGTGAATGCTAAAGCTCCACCAAGGTGCTTTGCCGTCCTGGTTAGCTTTCTGAGGAGCCCAGGTCTATCATTGGGAACCTGGTGGCAGCTCGTCTGGCTGTTATTTCTCTCTCAGCCTATGAAACCCACTGGTATATAATGTCCCCCTTGGTTCTTATGCATTGGATTGCCCCTGATCCAAGGGATAGAGGCTGCACAACCTTCATTAGCCAGGGCATGGGACCTGGACGCAAATCAGTTTCATCACAGGGCAGAGGCTTGTGTTGTGACAGCTCGGCCCGTGTTTTGTGAAGGAATGTCAATGATTAATGTAGTTACCTGGGAGAGGAGGAG
Organism: Galaxias brevipinnis; assembly: GCA_036023535.2. Lineage (NCBI taxonomy): Eukaryota > Metazoa > Chordata > Actinopteri > Galaxiiformes > Galaxiidae > Galaxias > Galaxias brevipinnis. The sequence continues at coordinate 3,392 of JAVQIZ010177896.1, read as the reverse complement.
ATAAAGCCTGGGCCCCTATACACCAGCCCCTCCTTCTCTCTCCTCTCTGCCTACAGTTTGTTCCCTCCCTCCTTCTCTCTCCTCTCTGCCTACAGTTTGTTCCCTCCCTCCTGTCCTCTCCTCTCTGCCTACAGTTTGTTCCCTCCCTCCTGTCCTCTCCTCTCTGCCTACAGTTTGTTCCCTCCCTCCTGTCCTCTCCTCTTATGGCTGACTACGTGCTTCATCAGAGAAGTGGGGGAGAGAAACATATCTAATCTGATGAGATGAGCAGAAAACTCTTCAGAGTGCTTGTAATGGCAGAAGTGTGTGTTTGTGTGTACATTCAGATGCCTGATGTGTGTGTAATAATCCTGCACCGTAGTACTGTGTATGATGTGTGTGTGTGTGATGTGTATGTGTGTGTGTGTGTGTGTAATAATCCTGCACCGCACACCAAACACGTCTTCACAGCCCAAAGAGTGGAAGGGTTAGAGGAAAGTAAATGGGATCTGAAGGTCATTCCACCAGGGCCCCATGAATGAGAGATCGTTCTCAGGCTTTTCACGTTTGATCATTCCAGTAATATCAGCCTCCTTAGATGGAGACAATGGGCCCTGATCGTCAGTTGTTTATTGTTATTAGCTAAGAATGAGCGCAGTCTGGTTTAATAAGACAATTTAATTAGGAGGCCGAAGTGGATTGAGCTCAGCTTCATTTTCAAAAGGTTGGGACAATAAAAGGAAATAATGAAAGGGGTTATTTAGTGGGATGAGGTCGTGTTTTGTAATTGGTACACTTTGTTCATTCATTGAGTCAATCTTTACATGAACTCATCTGAGAATGACCACATAGGCAAGGCAATTCATTTAAAATCATGGATATATATTTATAGTGTATATAACCCTTAAACCACATAATCTCATAGACTTCTATCAAGTTAGGAGGAAAGAAAATAGTCATTGACTATTATTTCCCTGAAATATAATCCCGTTTCCTTTCCTAGACCTGAAACTTTACCAGGAATCTCAAGGAATAATCGTAATAGAAAAGTACTGATTTCACTATTGGAATGCTGCCACCATCCTCCTGGTGGAAAGATCACAGGGCAAGGCAGGGCCAGGGGCTGACAACAGGATGTCTGAAACCTATGGGCCAGAAGGAGGACACGTTGTTCCTGAAAGATTGGCTCTCAGTCAGGGCTTCCATTGTCCAAGTCTCTGTCTTGAGACTCTTTACTGGATGGATAGTTTGGCGGCTTCGTGTAGAAAAGACAAAGAAGCAACAGAATCTTCTTCCACCAAGAACTCCAACCACAACGGCAATTTAGGTATAGAAACAGCTGATGGCGCTGTGTTGGTCATATATTTACAAGCTTTTTTTCGTATTGCCTGAAGTTGTGTGGGTGGGCCTGCCGTGTTGGCAGTCTAGAACCTATGTTAAGTTAAGCATACTCTAGCTCTCGTCAGCTGAGCTATCAAAAACAGAGCTCTACCAGCCCGTTGCAACTAGAAGATATCAGTTTCTTTATTGTTTCTTGTTCAACAGGAATGCTTTCCCCCAGGTACAGCAGGCATTTGTGTTTTGCAGTTGTTTTGCTACGTCGTCTGTCCATTGTGCTCTAAATCTCCGATGTCCCTCGACGGCTTCATCCGATGAGGATGCGGATGGCTGCACTCTCGTCCTCCACTCCACCATTCCAGCCTCCCTGCCGGAGCCTATGCAGCTTAAACGCCTCTTTACCATGCTTTCTCTTGTTGCAGCCAGAGTCCAGAGCTGAATTTCCTCAAGCCTGTTGAGATTATAGCTCCCTAGTACTCCTGCCCTCCAGCTCCACCTTCACTTCTCTTAGTTCATAAGCAGAGGGGTTCAGATGGAGCAGACTACATTAGTGTGTGATATACCTTGGAAGGGAGTAAGGCTCCTTAATAATTCAATATTACTGAACATTAAATGACATTGCTGTGTCAGGATTTAGATATTGTGATAACCTTGATTTGCTGCCAAAAGACAGATTAACCAGTAAACCATTCTTTCTAATCTACTTCTAAAGCATTTATTAAAGCTTATGAAGATCGATATCTAAATGTATTTCACTTTTAAGTGTTTTGACAGTATTGAGAAGGTATGGTGAAATGTAATAGCCTGTGATGTGAGGCTTGGTCCTTTTTTTAAAAAGAGTGGATTGAATGTGATAAGGAGATGGATATCTTTGCTTTTGCTTCTGTAATCAGAACAGTGCTGTGCCGGTACCCTTACCCCTTTTACATAGACTGGTAAGCTACCATTACATGTACAGTTTCGTTTTAAACAAATGTTTATTTAAAAAGAGTAATTTTAATAAAGACAATTGTAGCACTTATCACCTATAAGGGTAATACTACTAATGATAATTGATTGCATTGCGCTTTTCTAGAGTCACAGTTGTTTTTTTTGCTGTTGTTTTTTATTTTATTATTAATAATATTGAAATCCTAGTCATATTTTGGTCGAACAGCTGATTTTGTTTGTTTATTTATTATCCTCCTTTGAACTACCTACTGCTGGCAGCATTTCTATCTTTGTCTCTCCTGCGGTATAGTATACTATGACAACCTTCTCCTGCACAAAGTAGCAACTAGAGTTCAGGTTTTAGGAAAATAATCATTGTCAGTCACAAAACAGCAAGAATAATGAAGCATAGTAACACATTTTTCATTAATAAAAGGCACAACCAATAGCTTTTGTGCTACTACCACTAACTTAAGAATTTAGATGCAGCTGCCTGAAGCCCTGTACTAACAAGCTAATTTAGCTAGCTAAGTTTTACTTAAGCTAAGATGTCGTAGCTAGCATATGAACTTAACCATGCACCAGACAATCATGAGGCTCTCCCTTTTTCACACAAAGAAATACATTTTCATTTAAAATCTGTATACATATATAGTTATATAATTTTTCTCTCAGCAATGAAGCATATCGACACATTTTTCATAAGGAAATGCCCAACCACTAGTTTTTGTGGCACTGCCACCAGTGTTGTGCTAGTTTCGGAAATTTGTAATTAGTTACAGTCAGTGTTGTGCTAGTTACGGTTACTCGTTACCGCTTTAAAAAAGTAACTACGTTACTTTACCGATTACTCCCAAAAGTAATGCGTTACTAACGTTAGTAAGTTTTGCGTTTCCCAATGTACTCAAACTCTTAAGTTTAGACGTTATTTTTTATCCCACACTGCGAACTTGTGATCGTTCTGTGGTAGGCCTACTTTAAATTTGCCAATAGTCCCCGATATACGTATATTTTAAAGCAGCAACACAAATAATAATCTAATAAACCATGAATTGTTTACTTAGCAATTGAATTAACCACACACTAAATATTTGTTCAACTTGTTTATTCTAGTCTCAAATGGCCGACCAACAAGCCTCAAAACT
>JAVQIZ010177889.1:0-25063 GCA_036023535.2 Galaxias brevipinnis | reverse complement strand
TTTGGCTGCTATGAGCTCAATCGAAGAGATACCAAAACAGTTGTGATAGATTCAGGCATTAACTTTGTGAAACATTAATTAAATTTACTCACCCAGGGTTGGACATCAACAGCATGATTGTCAAGATGGCCATCAATCTTATTCTCAACTTGTGCCTAAAATAATAATAATAAGAATAATAACAATAATAATAATAATAATAAGAATAATAATAATAATAATAATAATAAAGATTGCTAAATGTTTTTTTCTGCCTTTTAGCAATTCATAATACAAAAAGTTAAAATAATGCCATAGTTACACAATTAATGTTATTTATTTGCGTTGAGCACACATATTGTTTGTGGAGCTCCGTCTAGTGGTTGAATTGGTTATTGTCATTGGAAATTTACAAACGAAACTTAAACCGAGGGCAGATAATTGTTTGTCACAGGAAAGGATGACTCACACTGCTGTGTCGGGGACCAATTTATTTTCAATTTCAGCCTTGGATAGATACCATTTGTCGGTAAGCATTGTTTTTGGATAATGTGGCAGCAATGTGCTTTTAAAATGTTTGATCTTCTGGTCAAGTGTCAAGTGGTAGGTAGCGTGTGCTGTAATCTGCTAATTTTCTTTAGCTAACATGCGAGTTGTATGTAATTTATGTTGAACGGGCACGGGTCTACAATTAGGTGATGATCATAGATTATTGAGGTTTTCTACATGCATAAAATAGTATTTGCAATGTAACATGCCAGTGGTTAATAATTGTTCGTCAAACTGGAGGTATTACATTTTTGGGTGTTTTACATCTTTCTGATTTGTGCACTCAAATTTCACAAAATTGTGTCTTCATACGAAAGTTCCCAGAAAAGTCGATCCTTGTGTCATTATTGGAGGATATCCAGTCTTGAACTTACAGTCTAGCTTTGCAAAGAGACGTATTGCAAGGGCAGTAGTACAATCATTTTGAAAATGTAGTAGGCTAATTTAGTTTGGTTGTAAGGGTTGACCTTTGATGTTTTCTGCCACTATCATGTGAAAGGGCATTGAGTTAATCGGGGGCAATTGCTCTTTTCCTCTGCTTTGCGTCTTCATTAGACAGCAGTCCTGAACAGGGATCTCCGCTTTTCTTATATCAGAATTTTGACTGACTGACTTTTTATCAGCAGTAGTACCAGTCAATGTCACTGAACACGAATTGAAATAATAGAGGGAGTACTTTAATACAGTCAATTGTTGTGTATTTGTTATTCCAAGACACTTGATGGTTTTACACAATACTGTAAACTACAATTTAAATTGACAGCATATCTATTTTGCACAATAAAATACAGGCTACAAATGCATACTAAACTATTAGTGGCTGACATATATAAAATAACCAGAAATGTATGAATTAATGGAGGATACATTGTAATATAACCCCATACTGTGAGATGTGACCTCTGTAAAGAAAGTCCTAATCTATTTCACAGGCAACTACTAGTCCATTCTGTGGTACAGCTAATGCTATGCACAGGACCTTGTGTATAAATGCCTGGAGCATAGGCCTACATGGCATAGTTCATTCTATCACTCATAGAGACTATTATCCTTTATCATTATGCTGCTTGTTATATTACCTATTTCAATAGTTAGGGGGTGCAAGACCAAGGCCAGGTGAATAATTGAGTATTGGAGCCACCCAGACAATGGTCTTTTCTTGATGCTGTGGTCAGGGAGAAGGTACCGGGTCCACCAGGCCTGTACTAAGAGGCTGAGGAAGAGCTTCTACCCTCAGGCTACCTGGATCCTCAATGAGAACACCACCTGTCCCTAACCCCACACATACACACAATAAGAACAATTAAAGACTTTGTTTTTAACAGTGTTATCTGTATTTATTAACTCATTCTTAATTGTTTAAAATAATTCATTCTACATTTTAATTAATAATGTAATTCTCTAAATAAAGGTTTTTATTTTAAACTATTTTATTCTTATTTTGGCTTATTCTGTTATTCTTAGTATTGTTGCACATTAAGTTGGCGGGTGTACATTTATTTCACTTTCATTGTACTTTGTATGCTGAAATGTGATAACTAAAACCAAACTTTGAACTTTAAAAAACAGCTGCTTTAAATTCCTATTTAGTTTTTACAGCACGTTGCTGTCCTCTAGTGGTCACAATATGTATCTTTTTCATATTAGACTAGGCCTAGAACCCTAAAATATAAAAAAATTGGAATGGCATTTCAAAGTGACAGTACACTTTCATTTGTTGTGAATTTGGATTGAGATTAAACCTGTCAAAGTAACATGATGTAACAAACACCCGTTTATATCCTCCCCAGAAAAATCTAGCTTTTTTCCACATTACTAAATAAAAATTCTTACCAGCTTGAGTTTGGTCTCGATTGAATGCTCCTCAATGAGTTGCTAACTAAATATTGCAGAACAAGGTAATTTCTATTGCCACCAGGGGCATAATTTCATAATTTCATAATTTCTAGAGGCAGGATTGGACCCTGATATGTGCCTGTATTAACCTACATTTATTTATTTCACAATGTTGTTGTGTATTAGAAGGACATCTGGCCATCAGAGGTTTCTATTGTTTGTGTTCAGGCGTTCATTTTGGCGGGTGGAGGGTCTGTGCCTCCCACAATTACATGTGATCAAGCACATCTGCCGTTTCAAAATAATGGGACATTTTCTGTATTGTGGAAATCAATATGTTTGTGGGGATATGAGTAGATGGGAGCATTGGGAGGTCTCTCCAAGGACACCAAACTTCCTCCCTCAATTCCCAAATGAAGAAAGCATAGACGCATCAACAAGAAGCTTGCAATAACACATCAAGTCAATGAGGAATGACATCAGCTGTCTTTAGGAGCATAATAATAATAGTAAAAAACTTCAATGTTTTGATGAGAGGGGGAAAGGAGGGGGGTTCAGAGTATGTGCACCACAACAGCTCAGCACAGGTCCTCTGTGGAAAAAGAAGGAGATGCTGTGACTGTGCTCTTCCTCTTCCTCTCTCTCTCTGCTGCTCCGGGCCTCGGTGTGACGCTAATTGTTTCTGCTGCTTGTGCCAAGTACCTACCGTTCCCTGGTACATCCTACAGACAGGGCCCGGTCCCTCGACTCCTTTTTGTGTCTGTTTAAGGAATGAAAAGATGCGTGTTGCCATCTGCAGCGAGCAGCCCGCTCTTCCTCCTCGCGGCCCCTGGCTGTCACAGCATCAAAATAACACACACACACACACACCCGCACACACACTCTCTCAGTGGCAGGGCTCTGAGCTGGAGACAGAAGAAAAAGAAGATATTCATGCAACAGTTCATATGAAACAAAATAATTCAGGAGGTTCCTGTTTTGATGTGCTTAGTGGAATAGGAAGGTACACATACACAGAGAGAGAAGCCTAAAACTATCATTGCCGATTATTCCAAAAGAAGCTGGGGGATGATTGTGCGTGAGTAATTCAATGTTTCGATTGCCATTGATAATGCAGACTATGCATGCCTATGTATAAAACTCTTTGGTTTTCATACATGTTGTTATATCAGAAGGACACGTTGATGAAAAACTGAAACTCTTAAATCATAGGTTTTCCCTGGCTAAATCTTTGCTTACAGATCCTCTTACTGTAGTTATTGTAATCATTTCACCAGCAAGTGGCAGTATTGTCTTGCTGATCCGCAGCGCTTTCCTCACTCTAGTCTGAGTGTGGACTACGAGGTTGCCTCTACTATTCTACAGAGCAATGGCAGACCTTACTTTCATACATGTTTAAAAATTATCCTGACAAATTATCCTGTGGAATCGTCGGTGAGCTTTATATATTATTGTGTTCTTAATGCCACACAGGCCTCCTTTCATCATCACCAGCATGTTGATAATGTTTATTATGGGATGTCGGTGATGGATCATGTGGTCAAGTGCAGTCAGTGCTTCAGCCGTCACAAAGGTTTGTACTGGGCTGCTAAGTGATGCTAATCACAGTGGACGGAAGAGAAGCCACCACTACTGATGGACATCTCCTGGCCTTGTCTTGTCATTCTCAGGATTGCCCTCTATTTGAAAGCCTTGTCTCCCAACATGACAAGTCTGTTTAAAGATGATCACACACCCACAAACATGCACGGTTTGCACTATGAGGACATGTATATTTACAAACTGGGCTGGTGTAATAGACCCTACTCAGACCATTAGAACGTTTACGCACTTCATTGTGGCTGCCATTTGGGTTGCTCCACAAGCATGACAAAACATACAAATGCACACATACCTCACAACCTCTGTTGTGAATCTAGGTCACCAGGGTGTTTACTGCATGTATTTTAAGGGGTAGTAGAGAAATAGAGTGAAACCTCCCCTAAAGTTTCTCTTTCAGTCATGTAAATCTGAATTCATTGTTGTCTGTAATATTATGCAGAGGAACGCGCAGGGATAAGCCAATACAATTCATTAAGCCAGTCTTCTCATCCCACCTCTACAGTGGGGCCGTGGCACAAAACCAGGCTTGATTGGCAGGTGGGTTGTTTGACTTTCAAATCGCATAGGCATCTTTTCTATTAACCTACTGCGTAAATAAATACAGATTTCAATTTCCATGGAGTCACACGATGAGGTGACAGTCCTCAAAAAGATCAAACGGGGCGCTCCAGGGCACGTGAGTCGCGCAGAAACCTCGAGCAGAGGGAAGGTGCTGACACCTTGAGCGAGGTGCCAAAAAAACGGGAAAAAAAACAAGACAAAATGTCATTTCTTCAGAAACAATTAGTGGGTGAGCGGTTAGACTTGGCGCCAGCACAGAGCCTGTCTCCTGGCTGTCTAATCTCTTGACTGGCAGTGGCCTTGTTGGAGGTGGCGTGCAGCGCCACAGTAGCTCTCGATGCCTGAGAGTCCATGTCAGTCACGCCTGCTTTCTCCACGTGGTGGAGAGGTCTGATCTGTCTGGGGGACTCCGCTGAATACCAAGTCAGACAGGAAGATCTCCTTTTTTCTCTTCCCTGGAGCATATTCTTTTCCCGTTTTTTTTTTTTTTTTTTCGTTGTCTCATTGAAATTCTAAACTGAACTGAACTTGTGAGTTGAAATGTGGTGACCTAAGCTCATGCACATCCTAATTTTCAGTAGGTTCTGGAACAGTGCAGTGTGAGCCACAATAGCACCAACTGGTTCTGTAGAAAGTGTAGTATGGTAAAGTGTTTAAATATAATAGGTCCTGTCTTCAGAAAAACTGCCATTTTAGTATAATTGTGTTGTGGTTCAATTTAGGGCAAAATAACTGGGGCCAATGCATATTCTTGACCTTGGGTGCCCAATTCTTTATTATGACTGATTACAGAAAGAAAAAATCCCATTCTTGCTGCACTCGTAATGATAATATTATAACTCTGATCCATTCGCCATGGCAATTGAAGTGTCTTAATTGAGCCGATTATAATGTGCTCCCTGACAAAGATGACCCCTCTGGAGCCACTGAGTGGAGCGAGAGATGGAGGGAGCAGGCAGGGAGAGATGGAGAGTAGTGGGGGGTGTAAGTTACTCCAGGCTGCTCATCACTGAAGAGGAGATGCATTGGATATGACTGTTAGGAACCCCGGGCAGAGGGCGACGTGTGTGTGTTTGTGTGTGTGTGTGTGTGTGTGTGTGTGTGGGTGGGTGTGGGTGTGGGTGTGGGTGTGGGTGTGGGTGTGTGTGTGCCCGTGCTAGGGAGTTGGAGTATGGTGTGCTGGCTAAGCAGGCCTTTAGGGTTGTGGAGGACAGTGGAACAATGTGGCCCGGCCTGGAGGGGAGGAGACAGGGAGGGAGCTGCGAGTTAGAGATCACAGAGTAGCCAGTGTAATAGACCAGGACACCCACCACATCTCCACTTAATCCAATCAGCGTGAGACGCCGCCGCGCTCCCCCTTCTGCCCGAGACACGCAAACATAAGGTCAGGAGCAGCTTGTATTAGCCCCGTGATGTCTGGGAGAAGTGCTGGAGATAATTGACTTTCAGCGTGTTTTAGAAGCAGCGGGAGAGGGAGAGGAGAGGAGAGGAGACTCCCTGGCAGGTCCGGCCAGCCCAGCAGATGTAGAGCCGAGATGTGGCCAGCCAGGCCTCTTTGTTCCAGAGAGGAGGGTGCTAGACTAACAGGAAGGTGACAGACTCAGGCAGAGCGCTTCAAAAGAACCAGGGTGGCTCGGAGACACTGAGATGAAAGAATTTGCTTCCAGCGGTTTCCCCCCCGTGGTTGTTTTTCCAGGGGATGAGGACGACTCTTTGGTGTTTTATCAGCATTATTATATTCATCGATATAGACCAGATTAAGATCATTCATGAAGGTGTGTTCATGAACTGTACACGTCTGACATTGATTTGGTTGATTCCGTTCAGGGAAAGTGTCCACACCTATGGGCATACATATATAATCCTTATGGCTAAGCCCAGCCTCAGTCAGACCGAAGAGAAACAGGCAAACTTAACAAAGAGAATACAACTGTTAGGCATACAACAGCAGTGGGAAATGGGGAAAACATGGCAGAGGTGTATGAATATTGTATTGTTTCACTTCCAGTAGGCGACACACTACACAGCACTGTAATACCAGGGGACTGAGGAGCACTGTGCTGTGAGAGGGCATAAACCCTATCCAAAGCAAATGCTGTCACTTTTCATAGACGACTCGGTTCCACACATGAGGGGGATGTAACCCTCTGAAAGGACTATTTACTCTTCTCATTTCCACATGTGTATGGAGGAGCGGGAGGAACGCGGGACGTGCTGTATGGAAAAACGGGCCGGCCTAATGTTGCATGAAGACCATGGTGAATTCCTGCTGATGGGAAGCCAGCCTCTGAAGCCCTGCAGGCATGGTTTTTTCATAAGCCACGGGGAACAAGCAGTCAGTCAGCTGACAGGTGCTCACACCACCAGAAGGGCCGTGGAAAAGAGATGGGACACGGCAAAGTGAGAGAGACAGAGAGAGAAAGAAAGAAAGAAAGAAAGAGAGAGAGGCAGAGAACGCCTGGCTTCTCTTATCGAAACGCTCCTCTGAATAGACCGTGTTAGCGTGTGTGTGTGTGTGTGTGTGTGTGCTCCCTGCACCCTGTTCACTTTTATAGCTAGAGAGGCTTTTCACGGCGGAGACTGTGTAAACACCAGAATGCATGTCAAATATGATGAGTCCTGATAGCTGTAAACCATATCCAAGGACTGCTCCGCACTTATTATCCGCAACCATAGCCCTGGAGCAACGTCTGCATCTTCCTGCCTTCCCTTCTCTCTCCCTCCCCTGCTCGCACGCCGTGCCAAAAGTCCCCCTCTGGAAAGCATTGATTATTTTGGCATGAGCCAGAGAGAAAGAGAGGTGTGATTTCTTTTGTGTTTCCTCAGAAAAAATATCAGCACAAAATAAATATTGTTGTGTGTGCCGTGCCGCCAGAAGAAACCTGGGATCACACTGGGGGACATAAATAAGATGGATTTGCCTGCTGATGTGTGTCTGTTCTCTTTTTGTGCGCACCGTGTGGCTTTGTGTGTGTTTGTAGCTGTAGTATCTACCTCTGCTCGTGTGCACATGCTGCATGTGTGTGTCACAGTTTGTGTACATGATCTTTTAACTGTGAATGTGCACAGTTCAATATCCGGACATACAGTAGTGTATAGTTGTACTATGTATATACATGCTTTTCTGTGATTGTAACTGTGTGTGTGTGTGTGTGTGTGTGTGTGTGTGTGTGTGTCTGTGTGTACAGCAGCAGCTGCAGGCAGTGTGAGGCTCGAGGGAACCACTGAAACTTGCAGGCAGAGGGACTGATAAGGCAGCCAGCCATTCGTCAGGCCAAATGAAGGCAGTAAAGTTGACTGGAGGAGCCCTGGTATGGCCCCAAGATGGCAACTGAAGGGTACCTCAGAGGACATCTGGGACTCTATCACGGAAACACACACACACAAACGCACACATACACTCAACACCACTAACTAACAAATAGGTCTACAGCATGGACCATTCAGGACCATAGGCCCGATCTCTCATGGCTACCCAGCGAATGAGACTCTTGTTTGGGGCGCACACTACCCCCCTTGGCTCGGCAAACATCCATCCGACAGATATTACAGTAATCCAGAGGTGATACATTAGCTTGAGTGCCAGGGGGCAGTGTGTGCCTGTTATGGATACCTCCAGAGCCCCTCACTTTGTCACAGGGGCATCTCCTGGAGAGCGACTAAAACAGTCAGCGCACCCAACGCTCTCCTGCTTATGTCCTTATTGGAATTTATTCCCAGGTAATGCCGCCCACGGTATTAAGACATATTTCCGCCAAAAGAGGGTGCTGCGAAGTTGCACGCGCTTATGAAAGCCATACATTACTTAAGCACTTAGTCAGCCAGAGAGGGCAGATGAAGGTACTCTCCCCGTGTTTATAAGACTGTGTTAGTGTCTCTGTGGTGCCTTAATACAGCTTACCCCATCCATTACACCCCAGACTCCTGCTAAGGTTACATCAATCCAGCCATGGGGTTGTTATGAAGGCAATTTATTTGGCCAGGTTATGTTTATCATTATGCTTTATGTTTTATATTTGTTGTTAAACGTCATCTCCAGCCAGCGTGTGCGTCTCCTTCGTAAAGAGGAAATGAAGGGTTTATGGAGCTGTGAGTGCCAATAAACCGACAAGCTCCAGTCTTTTGGATGTCCATCTTTAATATCTTATTGATGGCGACCTCCATGGTTTAGCAGAGGTCCAGGGCCAAACACTCATTGTGGACAGGCCTTCATATAGTCAGCCGCAGTACACCAAAGACAGAGACAGACGGAGGGAAAACGGCAGGCCTTCATATAATCAGTACACCAAAGACAGAGACAGACTGCAGGCCTTCATATAGTCAGTACACCAAAGACAGACAGACAGCAGGCCTTCATATAGTCAGCCACAGTACACCAAAGACAGAGAAACAGCAGGCCTTCGTATAGTCAGCCACAGTACACCAAAGACAGAGAGACAGCAGGCCTTCATAAGTGCATTCTTGTATTGTGCAATACTCTAATTGACTGTTTTTATTAAGTTAGCCAATGTCTGCCTACTATAAGCTGTTTGTGAGACTAGGCAAGACTTAACCAAACCAGGCCAATCCAGGCTAGGTCAGGAAAATAAAAAAAATGTTTGTCAGTGAAGCACAGGGGGGAAAAAGTTCAGCGGTTTTCCAGTCATCTGGACACAGTCCTCCTATTCTTGTTGTTAACCAGAGGTGTGGAGGCCCAGAGAATACTCCTATTCTACTTGTTAACCAGCACTAGGAGAGGTGTGGTGTGGAGATCCGGAGTCCTCCAGTTCTGTTTAATAGTTTATTTTTCTCATGTTATCTATGTTGATATTGTGAAGCGTCTTTGGGTGTTAGAATAGCGCTATATAAATAAAATGAATTATTATTATTATTATTATATAGAACAAAGAAAACATTTCTAAAGCATAGAACATGCACACACTTTGACTCTTCAAGACCAAGTGAAAAGGACAGCCGTCATCTGCATGCACGGGCGAGCGCTAAGCGATTCCACACACTTTGTTTGCCGGGCATGAGAGCGTGTGCATGTGGATATCCTCCTGTTCTCCGTCTCCCCACCGTGTGCTTCCTGTCGGAGCTGTAAGAGGAGCTGCCGATAGCAGACACACTGGGAGACAGACAGGTTTGTGCCGAGATAATGGCATCAAAAAGGCTTTGACTGACAACGCCTGCCTGACAGCCATCTCCTTCCTAAAACTCCTCCGTCCCCTGCTTTCTCTCTCCCCTCCCTCTCTCCCTTTCTCTCACTCTCCCCCTCTCTCTATCTCTCTCGCTATAATGTCCTTGCTCTCTTTCTCTGTGTGTCTCTTTATCCACCTCTCTTCACTCCTGTCAAAATAACGGGGAAACTCTGGAGATACAGAGAAGAATGTTTGAAACATGCACCTTTCATCCGGGATTGTTTTGGTCAGGGTAGTGTGAAGATTCCTGAAGTTTTAGAAAGTATTTGGAGGAAACAATCACTTTCTATGTGGGGTACAATACTTTCTACTTCATAAAACTTGTCTGTATGCTATTTGACATGATGTACGTTGTGGTTCACTATGCTAAATGTCTTTAAATGGCAAAAGTTGCTATTTTGTATTACTATGATATTTTTGAATCTCTGCATTTTCCCGATACCTAAAGCTTTTACTCCATCAGGCTAAAGGTTGAAAACACAGGCCTCCTTGTCGTGGCAGTTGTGTTTTGTGAATTTGAATAATGTTAATTAATTTGATACTAATTTGAGAATTTGATCTAATATAATATAATGTGCAAGAGCAATGTTTTTCAGTTCAGAGGGGACAGTCAGCACCATACAAACTACCACCTTGGTGTTAACCAGTGGTAGTTACTATGACATCACTGGATCATTTTAAAGCCTTTCAAAACATTTTAAGGAAAAATATGATCTTAAAAATCAGAGCATTCCTCCAGTACAAAATGTATCAGTATAGCTTACAAATAGCATTTATCTATGTGCATTTACCATCATATCAACTGAAACTCTTAAAAACTATTTTATCCCATATGACATCTTCCACTTGCCTTTTGAATAAACTTCACACAAGACTCTTGAAAGAGACCATGGAAACCGTTTGTCTCAGCATTCCCATACGTCTATTAAAGCTATGCTTCCCTAGTATTCCAGGGTCCATGAGATGTCCTGCACTACTTGTAGATTACCCAGCCTCTGTTCTGCTCTGCTCTGTGGCACACTCGGGATGCTTCTTACCTGCACCTGGGTCTTACTGTCTTTTTTATTTTGATTTCAAATATAGATAATAGCTGGGGGAACATGCAACAGCATAGAGCAACATCAGCAGATAGAAGAGAACCCATACTGCATAGTGAATACACTGTAGCACCTTCTTAAGAAGGTAAAACATTTTATTTGAATCAGAATATAGGGTCACCTTAAGTCGTCTGTGCTATCTACAGCTAACAAAGGTTCATTGTGATTATTATTATTTGAAAATCCTGGAAATATTTTGTAGTTGTTCCACAAGATGAATTGCATGATAGTATTAATATTTCACATCCATCTATGCTTGTGAACCAGCATGAGACCAGGTGACATAAAGTGTTAGCCTAGTTAGCGTTGTTTGTCAAGACAAGGCATGTCACCTCCGTGTGAGGTTGTGTCAGTAAGAAAGATACGCTAAACTCTGAACACAAAAGAGCTAAGACTCATGTACACACACACACACACACACACACACACACAAAAGCACACACGTTTCTGGATGTCTCTGCTTGTGGCTGTGTTTCATCATCCTTACTCAGACAGACTGTCTTTTAAGTAGAGTGTTAAACCTGTGAAAACATTATCAGATGACACACTTAGCCCTCTATAAAAGACTCTACTTCATCTTCAGCAGGTTAGCTAATCAAAGTTGAAGAGCAGCAATAAGTGCTTCTCCTCTCTGCCTTCTCACTCTATTCAGCTGTATTCACTGTCACTCTGCAAATTAATGGTAACAGCTGAGAACGTATACACCATTGCATTGCTTCCAAGGGCAATATGCTATTCAAGTTACCTAAAAAAAACTCAGGACATTTACTTTCTGTATCTCTCACTCCCTGAGCCTTGACCGGAAACTTAAGAGTGTGTTGAAAACTGAAAGACACAGTGGGGAAAACGTGTTTCCTCCTTAGACAAGCAGAGGCCGGAGGTCTCCTTATATGGATATTCAGAACAGCTCAGACACATGAATCCCTAAAAGACTGGTGCTGCAACCATTTACTACAAAGCTGTAGGGAGAGGCTTGTTTTCATAGGGTGTCATAATACCTATTTTACCATCCTCAAAAACAGCATTCTTTAGTAGCCTGTACATTAAACTTAGATTTGTGGAAGACAAAGTACTTATACCTGGTCATTTATTCTGCAAATACTAAACTGACATAATTCATTGCATGTAAATATAAAAGACCATTAACATGTAACATAATGTTGGATATTTAGTGTCCAGATGTAGCATGGCGAGGATCATGTCATCTCCATGTCAGTCCCAGTTTGCTGCTGATGTGTTTGGTTAAGTTTTATGTGTGTTTACAGAGAATGTAATTACCCATTTTGGACGGGCAGCTGTTTGAGGAACTGATTTTACGGCTCACAAAGCCATTGCCAAAAAAATTAAAAGCTCCCTTGGCTTAATTTGTCAATTATTGAATCATGAGTACACATTTCCTTTTATCGCCATCAGCAACCGGGTTCTCACAATCAGTTTGCGTTAGATCAGAAGTTCTTTCTGCTCAATCCTCCGTCAGAAAAGTGTTCAACTTACACTACGATGTGCCTGGATTCTGTTCTCCAATTTAGTTAATAAAAACTGCAGATGATTCATGGCAGACGAATACATAATTTATAATTAGATTACTGCTTGATGAAGGGGAATTTATTAATTGTGAAGACACATGTGCGGCCGTTAATATACTAATTTATCCCCAGAGTTTTCCCGTCTCTCTCTATCGGCACATTGCTCACTCATCTGAAGTCAGCTGCTGGGTCGAGTTACCAAGTTGTGGTAACACAATGTTGCAGCAAATTAGGCACTCCCACAAATAGGGTAGACGCTAAGCGATGGCCACAATATGTGTTTGCCTTTAAAACTTTGGAGGGACTTTAATTTATTATTGGCGTCACTTGGCTGCAGTGAGTGATTATTTCCAACACCCCGCTCAGAGCCAAGTGACTAATGTATTCCAGGGCTGCAGGGGGAGCCGTCTGATGAAGGAGACCCATTCCCCTTCTCTTTGTTCACTGTCTGGGTTGAGTGAACATGCAGCCTGCATCCTGTGGTCTAACACGGCCCTATTTTCTCTTCTTCTCCATGATCCTCAACTACTTGTGAAGACTCACTGTCATACAGTATCCAGAGGGTAATGATAGCAATATCTGTTTAACGCTCGCACCATAAGAATAACATTTAAGAGGAGTGTTTGAATCGGACAACTGACAATAATTAACTGACAATGAGCTTCTTGTAATGTTGGTAGTAGTTCCGGCTGTTACACCTCTCGTTCACCCTTATTGTTTTTCCTCATTGTGTTGTATTTCCTGTCCAGTTCCCTGTAATAGCCCTGGCCACCAGCCACTTTGTGTCTTAGCAGCTGGTGGCTATAATTCAAGAAACCCCAGGATACAAGCAAAGGTCTGTTTGGCCGTGTCATTGTTTTAGTCTCATAATGTGAGAAACATACAGTGCAACCCTCTCATAGAATTATGTTCATGACGTGTTGTGTTTTCATCTGGAACATTGTCCAAGGAAGTGTGCTACTTCAATGTGCAGCTGGTGGGCTGTTGAAGGTCCTACTCGTCAGCTTCCACACTAATTTAACAGCATTGCTGTGATTGGAGCGGTTGACTAGTTATGTCAGTTTGATCATGGTTTCCTGACAGATGTCTGTATGATGCACAGGTCTGCTGAGAAACAGGGGCACTAAGGTCAACTGACTTCTTCAATGTGAAAAGTCCCAGTGTTCCAGTGGCCAAGCAGACCAAAGCAAACGACTGTCCAACACCAGGATTAACAAGCTGATGTGACGACACTGAAACTTTGGTGGATGCAAATGTTTATGGGGCATTTATCTGGAAATATAATTCATGCCTAGAAAACTCAAGTAATTTGGAAGACTGATTTTTGGTCTTTAAACTGTGGGCAACTAGTGTCACCTCAAAAAGCCAGAGCTCCCTTAGACAGCAGTATAATAACAGTGCAATTATGATGTGCGAGGACTATCTCATTATCTATTGATTCAGTCTGCGTGCATCTGGCAGACTTGCGGCCCTCTAATTCTTTTTACTCAGTACACTGTACCCTTATCAGGGCAGACAATGAGCTTCTTGTAGGAGCAGACATAAACTATGAGAAGGCATCTGCCCCACGCATAGAAACGCATGACTCTAGTCTCCTCCATCCCTCCTTGTTGGTCCTCCCTGTGACCTCTAGGATCTGGGAGGAGGGGGCAGGGGCGGGCACATGACCACCACCAAGGTACATCTGATCATCCCAGTGATAAATCTGAAGATGTCGTTTGACCATTTGACTCTGTCCAAAAAGGGTTACACTTTTTAGGAATGCGTGTAGAGGTGGAGTGGGGATTGAGTTTAGCCTGGGAGAAAGCAAACACACACACACACACACACACACACACACACCACGACCCCCCGACACCCCAAAATAGAAGCCCTAGCTCCTGGCCCATAAAGCTGCCACAGAGATATGTCTTAGGGGATGATGGCACCCCCCCCAGCATCTCTGAGCTGGCCGGACCTGTTATCTCTCCTCTCCCCGCTATGTCTCCCTGCTCTTTAAGACAAAGGGTAATAAAGCTATAAATTGTGTGTCCTGCAGAAGGTATGGACATTCTGTCAGGAGGGACGCTGTAAGACCTGCCATAAAGAACCGTCCAAGCCATAGACAAAGATTTACAGTGATTTAACATCCTCCTCTCAGCCTAAATCACAGTGAGAAGACAATTAGGTGATAGCTATAGGTTCTTTGTCCTTAGTCTATTGATTTCCTTCGCCCCCCTCAGAATGATCCAGAACATTATAATTATTGAGCCTGGCTGCCTGATTCAGGTTTACAAGAGCAGCAGAGGCGCCCTCGCCTCAATTCTAACACAGTTAGAACAAAAGGCGGCCATTTTTCAATTTGGTAATGGGCTTCCAATTATGCTTCACTTACCTCGCTTAGTCAGCGAGCAGTTGAGCTGAGGTTATTGTTCTAGAAACAGTCTCCTTTGGTGGTCACAAAGCCCAGAAAACACGCTGAATGTTCTTTCTTATGCTTTAACAGCGGATAGAGTGTTCAATTCACTTCTACCCTGATAGCTTTCCTTTTCCTATCTTTGACCCAGGTAATCTAATAGAACAATAAGCTTATACGTTTTAGCAATACCTAAACGTTGTGCTATCCATTCTTACATTTTCTCAAACTGTTGTAAGCTACAGGCAATGCCACGCTTAACACAGGGAGAGAATCTGACCTCTGCTTGACCTCTCAGCAGTGTCAGTTTACATGCTGCTCTGTCTCCATGTGTGCTGCCTAATCCATGTATGTTTTGACCCGGGGGTTGACTAACTGTTAACGCGGTAGCCATTTGACATGTGCTCGCTCTCCCATAAACAGGGCCGTTAACCACATCTGATGTGTTATCAATACTTGTCACGGCATACTGGCAATGTATAGACTCTGGGCTGAGCTGACAGTGATCCATCCGGGCCAACTACACAACAGCATGGTAGTCCAGCGGGAACAGACTCTGTAGGCGTTGCTGTCTCCATGCTAGAAGAGTCATTAAAGAAGTGCGTGGTACTGAACGTCATCGATGAACACTCAGGACTCTCTGTCACAACATGGCCTTGCTTACAGAAGGTCGCTGTTTGTGGCGCTTGCCGGGATGCTTAGTGGGTACACGTGGGTATGCCCGTGTGAGAGCATGTGCCGTTTTTTATGTGTTTATGTGCGTTTGCTGCTGTTTGCTTTGTCTGTCCCCTGGATAGTGTAACGTAATGGCTGTAGTCAGTCTCTGGGATTGTGGAGCTGAGGTAGAGCCGCCAGTCACCGACCCTGTTTACCAGCAGGACCTGAGTACCCCTCTATCCCTGTGCGCTGGCAAATTCTTGTTTGTCTCACTCCAATGAGTACTGCTCTCTCTCTCTCTCTCTCTCTCTCTCTCTCTCTATTACCTTCTCCCTCTTTATCTCTCTATTTTACGTACTGTCTCTCTCTCATTCTTACACACACACACACACACACACACACACACACACACACACGTGTCTCTGGCTCCACTGAGACCCGCTGCCCACTTACCAGCTCCTGACTGTTAGCTTCGAACAGAGAGGCATGGAATATAATTAAATCATATTTACCTTTGATACCAAGCCAGCTTTGTAATTAATTAATTCACCCTGGGCACGCTGGAATTACATTTACCCATTGACAGAACAGGGGGGAGGGAGGGGGAGGGAGGGGGAGGGAGGGGGAGGGAGGAGGGCTTACTTAAAATGGTTCTTTCTCTTTATTTTCCCCTCTCCACTGGTTCGCCCTCCCATACTTTGAAACAGGGGCTGAAGAAGTTAAGTGTTTCTCTTTTTGAACTAATGACCCTGGTCTGATGTTTAGGCCTCATCAGCCGGAGTGCCGCATGCCGCGGGGCTAATGCAGGGGGACAGGGGTTTTAACACATCCCTCTAATTTCCACTGACCTTTGCACTGCCTGTGGAGTGGGAAGGGTGATGGCAGTTACACAGCTTCCAGGAATAGCAGCGTGGAGGAGATGCTATGCAGACACACGCAACCAAGATGGATAGGCAGAGATACAAACACACACACACAAACACACACACACAAACACATACACACATACCCACATTTTTTGTGGTAACAAATTGCACTTTCAAAATTGTGAAACCTCCCTCGATGTTCTGTGAGATCAGATCTTAAATCTTTCATCTTTAATATACTCTACTTTATAACAGTCTGTATCCCTTCTCATCAGAGACTCAACAACGTGAAACTTTGCAGCAAACTATTTCTTCATCTTCTGTATATGGTAACATGATGTGAGCATTGATACAGTATTTTTACAGGATATTGTCCTATTTGCTGCATCTAGCTTACGTTGAAATATCTTTGTTTGTTCCATATTACCCGTGCCTTATCTTTTGCTATAGGTTTTAATCAGTAAGAGGAGGAGTTTTGTCATGTGTATGAAGCTGAGAAAGTGGCTCGAAACAAATTCTCTTGATTCATATTGGTGAGTTACCAAAACCATCAACTATTTTTATCGATGAGCCTTCACATACTACCAAATATATCTTCCTGATTGCTTATCACATTGCCAGACTAGAAGCGAAAAAAAAAAAAATATACAGCTGCATTGTTTTTTTTCCCCATAGTTTGTAAATTACTGCTATCGCAAAGTAAAAAGCATTTGAAACACTTCCGTAAATTATTGTCGGCAGGTAGTAATGAATCACTTATGGAATTGAGAGAGGCTTGATTTATAATTGTGGAGCTGACAGCAGGACGATATATGGGCGTCAGGAGCGGGGAGGATTCGGTTAGGTCTTTAAGCACATCCATCATTCTACACTCAGACCATGTTTAATGCCTGCTTTTGGTGCGTTCTGCACTGTGACATCATGCACTGGGCCTAGACCAACCCTGCTAATGTAAGGGACTGGATGGGAACTCTGTACAACAGAATACACGTCCTTTGAGCCGAAATAAGGTGGTTTGTGGCTCACCCTCAGACAAGCTGTTAAAAATCTGAAGCTCTCATAAGTTTGTTAAACCAAGTTCAACAGCTTAATTCAAGTCAGCTGAATTTTGACGTAAACGGTAAAGTTATGATGATGTTTTCCAAGAAAACTTCCCTGTGGCTCCCCATTGAATAACCGGACAATACCACCAGATGGGCCTACGCCATCGACAACACTAACGCACGCTCCAATTATTTAACAACTGACCAGCATATAAACCACCCGGTAAAGAAGGGGAATGTCATCTGGTTGGTATTTACGCTATGTCCCCTAAACTACAGCCCGGGGCAAAGAGTATCCACCATAGCGTTCGTATACTGCAGGCCTATACATTCTGTCTATATGCATACTGCATACTGGCACGACCTCTTAACCTCTGACCCCCCCTCCAGGTCCTTATGCTGTGTGTATCAGACAGTAAGCCAAAGGGACTCCGACTTTCTCCGGTTGAGCTGTAAACCCGCCATGGACTCTCCTGTGGTCCCATTGTTCACGTCCTCCTTGCGATCTAAAGAGCATTTACCCTGACCACATGCTATAGTCTTCATAATGGTTAGTGATATTTGTGTGAATGCACCCAACAATTAACAGCAGGGGGGAAAAAAGCCGTCTTGATTTGTTGGCCTTAACCCCAGGGTCTGTTTCTATGACGTCAGCGACCCCCGACCCGCTTTCTCTCTCTCTTTCTTCCTCACGTTTTCTTTCTAGGCCCCCCCCCCCCCTTGTGCCCTACTCTTGAGTTCCCCTCATCCCCTTAAACCCTCCCCCCCTTCTATCGCCCTCTGTCTATGTGCTCGGGGTCCAGTCGCAGTGATTTATTTTAGCGTGAAAAGACTTGTGATGATGCCGAGGCAGCAGCATGAGGCCCCGGGCCCTTGGCATTGAATGCTTCAGTGGCGTTTGCATTAAGTTCACGGCCCCGGAGCCACGATAAATGTCAAGTGCAACAAATGTCCTGTAAATAAGACAGAGCACTGCCAAAGCCATCGGCTGCTTATTGACTGCTGTAGCAGAGAGGAGAGAAGCCAGGACAATATTTGTGTATGTGTGTGTGTGTGTGTCCTTTTCTGTGTGTATAAACTGACACCTTATCCTCTCGAGGAATAAACGATTTCATATGGGTTTCATAGCGACAGGCTGTACTCTCCAAACAATTAGTAGCTTAGCTCTGCTCTTCGAGACTGTTTTATTAGACAGACATGTTGTATGTATGTGTCTGGTGTGTGTTCATATGTTTTGAGTAAGATACACACTCACGTGTGCGCACACACGCTCAGTCTGCTTTGCTGGGATCATCCCAGAAATAGATTTGATGTTGTTGATAGAACATAAATACTGAGGTGATTCTTGTGACGCTCTGGTCATCTGGAGGGGTCAACCTATACCACATTTTCTTCAGACGTCATTTGTAGGTTTCTGATGGTGTACATCTGCTGTGAGTCACTTTTAATACAGTCCCATAGTGTATTTCACTCAGTGCTGCTCCCACATGGATGGAGGGGGAATTGGCCAGCCTCTTCGTGAGACCAACAAGGTGGTGCTGAGTTTGCTGCACTGGTCATTTATGGCGTTAGTTTAGGATCGTGTTCATAGCTTCATGCTCTCATGCAATATTTCAACTCTATTTCTGTACCATAATATACTGGCATAAACAGTGTTAAATCCAACAAAATGAACAAACGTACACTTTGTTAGTATGCTCTCCTGCACAAGCCTCTTTGGCCCAAGGCCAAGAGCCACATGTTGAACTAGTCTCAGACACACCATCTGTTTTTTGACATTATTTATGAACAGATATGGATAATACACAGTCACAGGGACAGAAAAAGAAAGAAAAAAAATAATACATTTACTAATGAACAGCGCTCTCAATTTAAAGTCTCAAAACATTCGTAATATCTTTTTACCAAAAGGAAATACTTACAAATGGAAGACATGGGGACCATTTTTCTTTTTGAGCAGCTCCTCCATCTTTTATACAATTCTGAAATACACCTTCTGAGGACTCGGCTAAGTCATCTTGGGACTCAAGCACACTCACTTCAAAGTATCATTTTATTTGATCAACCCTGTCTCCCTCTGCAGGGATTTCCCTATTGGGGAAGCAGGGTGGAAGACAGCTGGAACAGAGCTCCATGCTATTAGAGTTTATCTGGGGAAGTACAGTGCTGTTGTATATATCACCTTCCCTGGTGTCATCCCCAGTTGATAAACTGCGTTTCCCGTTAGCGGAGGACACAGAAGGTTAGAGCTAAGATTAAAAAGAACAAAAACAACCACTGTTCCGCCGCCAAAATGGAACAGTGACACATTCCTCCAGCCAGAACATCCTAAATCATTTTCATTATTAAAAATAGCAAGGATATGAACCCGGTGAAAACTTAGATGATTATAAACCTTGATATGATTGTGACAGTGGCAGTGAATTGGACATTTCCCATACAGTGTGATCATCTGATAGGCGTGTACTTAAGTCTGACATAAAACATGCAAGACACGGTAGTATGCAAACATTTGCCTACATGCACTCAACCGGATTAAACGGACGCATAAATTATGGTACCCGGGCGTTTGTGTTTTACAGCAAGGCAGTCAGTCACTTGTTCCTTTCTCAATCCCCTTGTCTCACTAATATGGCCTGCATAACTCTGCGTTGGTCGTGCCCAGGCCACTCTCTTCTGCCATATATCCACCTCTTCTCTGCAGTGTCTGTGAGCAGGGTTGGCTCACCAGCTCCAGACACAGCCGGGGCGATTTATGGCCCTCTGGATGCCTGCTGATTAGAGCACTGCTTGTAAAACGTATTTTGGCATGTACACAGGTTTTTACTGGAGCTCCTCCTGTCACACTGCAGCTATAGATCAGTGAGAGAGGGGTTAGGGCCAAGGCAGCCAGGAAAGAAAGGGGGACCCTCCTTCTTCACTCCCCATTTCAACGCATTGTCTCATCCTCCTGGGCCTCCATCTTGAGAAGACGAGCTGTCCTCGAGCATCACGAGGACTGGTTCTGTCATTGGCGCGGAGAGTCTGGGTGAGGTTTGACGTGAACCAGTCCTGTTGACTTTGCTAATGCTTCCAGGTATGGTTGGTCTTTGTACGGAATAAAAACCAGAGACCAGCCCTGTAACTGAGGCGTTACGTGAGTCTCAGACCTCTCCATTCCCCCTTTGTACACCCATCCGCCAGATCCAGGGGCACGTCCGCATCCCCAATGAACATCTCAGATCAAACCTTTACTTTGAAATAAGCCCCAGACCAATGCTCAACACACCCAGCCCCCCCCCCCCCCGCTCTCCTCTCATCCCCTCAACAAAGGCTCCCAGCACTTCCCTCAAGGCATGGCTTTCCGTCTGGCTGGGCAGCACAACAGCCTGTCCAGGGCTTTCCTGGCCGCTCTCCAAGCCTCTTCCGTGCCTCTCAGGAAGTATCCGTGAGGTCTGCTACCTGTCACCTAAACTTCCAGCGTGATTTGTGACAGGGGCCGTCTGACCAGAACAATTGCGTTAACAAGCGCCGGAAGGCCTTGGCTGTCAAGGCCCGCTGATACCATGTGAGATCTTTATTAAATTACAATTATGAGATGACAAGTCCTCTCGTTGTTCCACCTCGCGGACGGCGCTTGGCCACGCGCCACTGTCACATGGTTGTAGGGTGAGTCACGTCTCAGGGACCGGGCTGAGAGTCGCTGGCCTGCCTGCATGCCTGCCTTCCTCCGGAGCACCAGACCTGCCCAGGGGGAAATACATTGTGATAAAGACTGAGTGAATTTCATGTCCCCCCTACTATTAGATTCACATGACTGATTCACTCAGTTCTCCTTGTGAGTGGCAGTATGTGGCCGTATTGTGAGTGGCAGTATGCTTCCGTGATGCCATTGTCTTGTAAAATGCTAACTTGCTGTTTGGCCTAAGTTTTCTTTTAATAATGGGGGATTTACTCTTTTCGCTGTTTAGCTCACTCTGCCGTGTTTGGGCAGAGGTTCTGGACGGGTCTCACGGGTTAATGGTGGCACTCATTAGAAACAGCGTTGAGCAAGTCCATCAGGAAATGGATAAACAATTACTTCCAGCAGTCGCCTCGGTGCATTACTGTTATTTACGACCCTCATGCAAATAAATAAATTGGGTCCAACAGAAAACCAAAGCCTCTCCAGGGTGCCATGCAAGTTCTGCCGGGGCGTAGTAATTCACCAAATGCAGATAACAATAGTGGAGTGTGCACATGATAATGCCCTCGGTGGGTGAATTATGTCTGGTACTTAGCATGTGTGGGGGCTGAGGAAGTGACATATGCAGAGAGGCAGCGTGAGCTCTGGGAGGATCAATAAAGCGCGTCGGCTTTGGGATTTATGACGACGTCCCATCGATCAATTAGGAGCTGACTGTTCAAAGCGCTCCGAGATGCCAATGGGTATTATAACTAAATCAGAGGCAGGACAGAATTACTGTACGGAGGAAGACAAACTAGAGCGTTTCAGCCAGAGAATTACTGTCCAAGCTTTCCAAAGACTGATGAGTGTGGGCAGAGACTAAGTGTGTGTTGGCCCACCATGATCTCCAATGATATTGCATTGAAATAGTAAAATAATCAATTATTACATGTCTTTTCAGTGTTAAGTCATACTGTAAATTGTAATAATTAAATAGTTTGTTCTAGGGTATGACTTAAATTTGACCGCAAAAGCCTTTAGAGCAGGAATAAGAGTACAAGCTTTATCTTATTTTGTGAACCGTCTCGTAGAGAGTACTATGATATCAGCTAGTGAAAAGAATGGAAGGTAGATGCATATTTGTTAGTGTTCAAGACAGAGAGAAAAAGAGGGAGGGAGAGAGAGAGAGAGGGAGAGAGAGAATGACCCTCCTCGCCTTTTCAGGGGGAATGGAGTCATTTAGTAGATCTCTCTGCCTGTGCCAATCACTCAGACTGAGCTGCTTTCAGCATGCAGCTGATAATCATACATATTCTATTTGCCTGCATGCCATAAATCTATGTCCCCGTTTCATCTCGCAGTCATCCATCAATCACGCGGGGAGCAGGATGAAACCGAGCCTGCCCGACAATATATCAAATTAGTACCTGGGATGTGTACCAAGATAATGGGGGACAACAGCAGAGGGTGAAATATGGCACCGCTGCATTCCTCAAATTAAAACTCCTCCTCTCGTTTCAGACCTTGCCTGTGCTTCCAGTGGCTCCGTCTCTACTTCCCCAGAGTGATAGGGCCCAGTCCCAAATCCAATACTCTGAATAAATCCCTTTATTCCTTTCACTGGCATTAGGGTTGGAGTCTAGAGGTGTAGAGAAAGAAATCATTAAAGAGGAGACTACATTGAAATAAAATTATTATGCAATTTATTGCTTACAAATAGCACACAACATCAAACTCCAAATAAAGCATAACGTTGCGAAGCGGTGACCTTTGAATCAAGTTAAAATGCCGGGTAAGCACCATACTCTCCTTACTATACTTTAGTCCGTTTACTTTAATATTGTTTGAATCCTCTAATTTTCCCCATCTGTGCGCAAGAAAGTACAACAGTGATTAAGGGTGGGGGAGCTGTCTCATTGCGCTGATACAGCCACTAATTACAGACTGGTAGAGATTAATTACAGAGCATGTTAATTCAAACAGGTTAATCACGCTAGCTTTTATTAGGTGTTTGGGTTGAGATACTATGTGCCTGCTCTTCCTCTGCTGCTTTTAACCCACCAAATATATCCACGTTTTATACCGCACAACCTAATGGTTAACAATAGTTCATATTTGTAGAATATATGTATATATTATCAATGGTGGGGAAGGTACTTTGAAAGCATAGTTTACCAATCTACCAATGGTACCAAGCTACCAATAAGTTCACACTGGAAGAAGTTTAACTACAGCAAAGGTACTCCAAGGAGAAATCTAGTTTGGTTAACCAAAGCAACAAAAAGTAGTTCAAACCAATTTGTTAAAAGAAAAAAAGATCAAATTGACAATGTACATATAAATGACATGAAACGAAAGGTAAAACATGCCAGCAAATAAATGCCACTAAATTGAGTTTATTGCAGAGAGTGCCCTCACATAAATAAATCAAATGTAATGAAATACCCTACTATTCATGGGACAGTGCGAGGAACATCAGATTTGGTTTCAGTAGTCCATCCATTAGACACCTGCCTTCCAGAAACTAGAGTCCAGGTTGGGGTATTGCACCAAGCAGGAATACTCAGTAGCATGCAACAACGTCTCTGAACATGGGTTAATAATTTGTAATAATCAATTCTTATGATATGAAACCTAATATATTGAAGTTCAGTTTTACAAATTTAGATTCAAAACATTAAAAACTATGGCCAAATATATTTTGGAGGTGAACTCACATGAACAAAATAGCAAGGAATGCTATATTGCTGTTGTAAACTAACCTGTATTTTGTATTATCTGACTACAACTAAAACAGTAGTTTGTAATTTCAGTAGTTAACTACACAATTGGAATCACTATGCAAATATGAATATAGTTCAACTACTTGGCAGTCAAAATGTTGTCAAACTACTAGCTGAATTACACATAGTTCACTACTTCTACTGTACTGTATCTATTGACTATGTGCTTATAGTCTTAGTTGTCTTGGCAATAAATACGACCATAGTCAGATTTCGGAAGGAATCTGTAAGAAATAGAGAATAAATTATTCTCACCATTTCCCTCAGCCAGCTTAAAGATCCTTTGCTCCTCTGCCCGACTTGGACATGGAAGACGCATCAGCAGCAGTTTTCTGCCTGGCGTGGCTGATGGAGTACTCAATGAAACCTACATTACACTGTATCTCCTCTTACATTAAAGGTACTTAGGCTATTGGATTCCTATTGACACATGCTTGGGGGCACAAATTATTCACAAAATAATTAACAGCGTTTAACTCAAGCATTAAATGTGTTTCATATGTGCCATGGAGAAGAATTATTGAGCTCCATTCCTGTATGTGAACTGGGATCCTCAATAAAGCACTGAAAATTAATGACAAACCAAGTTAGCCATGATGTTCTTTACCAACAGATACTTAAGGCCAAGCTTTTATGTATAGCTACTTAGTCAGGATGGTACCCTCCTCCTGTGCGGCATTCTCCTAAGACTAAAGGCCCTCTCCCTCTCCTGTTGGTATCCCTATTTAGATTAGAAATCTAATTTGGAGAGATGAATGCATTCTATTCCAGTTTGCTGCGACCAGGGGAGCTGCTGAGCTGAAAGCAGCATTGCCTCTTGATTATTGAATTGTTATGGCCGGGTAATTAATAGCAGACTCTCTGTTTTGTTCTATTTCTTCCTCTCTGACATTTTAATTTCGACAAAAAGCGGCGGTCTCCACGCGGCCTTTCTCGGGAGATCCTAATGGCCTATAAAGCAGGATGACTTATAGATATGGCGGAGACTTCACTTCGCCAATGATTGTTTGAAACCTTGCTGATCACACAGAATTTAGTCCCCCTCTGTCCTCCTGCTCTCTTCCTTCTACTCCTCCTCCTCTCATCTCTTCTCCCTTTCCTCCCAACCTCCTGAATTCATTTCTTGTCAATTAAACTGCGACTGCGGAGTCCCATCTGAAGAATGGGAATCTATCAATGTGTCATCGACCAAGAATTCATTATTGGAGGGGGCCCGGTAACTTTTCCGAAGCGGCAGCGTCGAGACCATTATTCCTTAAAGACGATTGTCATTACTTGACCAGGCAAAGGGGGGGGGGGGGGGGGGGGGTGGCGTACATTGCTTGAATTTTATGAACAGAATT
>JAVQIZ010177880.1:0-29406 GCA_036023535.2 Galaxias brevipinnis | reverse complement strand
TGTGAAAAAATAAATTCTGTTCTTTCATAATCAATGTCATGTCCTGTCCTTGGGATGGTGCTACATCCTTGAAATAAGTTTTTGCAGGGTGGGATGTCTGGTATGCCTACCGTTTTTATGTGATTGTTGTTGAACTGTATGAATAAGTAAATAGTTCGGAGCAAATTTGCATTCCGATTTTTCTCCGTATTTTTTAATATGATGTTTCCACACCGAGGACATTTTTGACATGGTGTCAACAATTAGCATAGTAAATATTTAATCCGTTTAGCCAGTCTAAAAAGTCCACATTTGGCGAGTTCAAAGTTGTGAAAACAGGGGTGTTCTGACTTCCTGTCATAAAAATCTATTAAACCGGTCTACCACATTTGTTAAGTAAAACTGTTTTACAAATTTTTCATAATAAATGCTCTAACACAAAAATAAAATACATCAGGTCTGCATGTCCATCCCGCCCTGAAAACAATGGATTAAAACGCACTGCTCTCTTGTGAAAGTAACACCAGCATTAATTGACCAATGAGAATTTTGGTCGACCAAGACCATGTGACCAACTAATCGATGAATCAGTCCAACAATCAGTGCTGCCAATCTCACTTGGTTTAAAGTATTTAAACACACTTTTTCAGTACCTTTAGTAACAGTTTTTACTTTATAATAACTCAAATGTATGGGAGTTTAGAATTACTTTAACATTCTGGGAAAGCTGTGCCACTACCAATGAGAAAGCTTTGCGTAAAGTACGACTCTACATAGGGTCTTGTGCCCCACAGCTGGTACCTTTACTGTACAAGTAACGACGCATTATCATGTATACCATATTTAGCATTTCTTGCACTAATTACTTACACAACACAATACAAATCTTTCACCGTAAAACTCAATGCTTCAGGGCAAATTTCCCAGTAGACACTAACGAAGATTTATCCAATCCTTTCGATGCGTGCACCACAACAAGTAAGGCAACTCAGTCTTGCAAAGTAGAATAAAATACCTCATCCATAAAACCGAGCAAAATGAATGATAAAACACTAACGTTACTCACCCTGCTATCTTGTTGCGAAGTGGCTTGCTAGGGATTATAGCAATCTCTTCGCATATTCTCTTGTTTACATGGAAGTCACTGCCCAGCCGGGTGTAGTACTTCTCAATGATGACCCTAGCTGCTTTTTTAATAGTCTTGGTCCTTACTCGCCCCTGCGAAGAATACCAATGTTTAAGTGATGCTTTTCTATACAATGTGCAAAATCAATCTAGAAAAACTATCAAACCAAAAAACGCTGTTTTACATTTACTCAATCACTGTTGTAGTGATCAGGTGAGGATACAAGACTTATGCTTGCTTGGCTATATAGTTTGATCGCGTAAGGTTTATGTGCAGCGACTTTTTCAATAATGCCAACTATGTGCATCCACCGCAACATGATTCAACTGTAGAAATACGCAAAATACAATACTGCATATCTGATATTCTTGTATACGTTTCTTAACCACCAGAAAAACTAGGATGGTAAAAGATTCTGATGTGATCAGTTTATCGTAAAACCCACCATCTTGGCTTGACCGTGGTGGAAGAGAGAAAAGAAAAAATTCCGGAAGTTTATGCGAACGCCAAATGTCATTGCATGATACTACCTACTACTGGTGGTAATTGTGAATTGTAAGAGAACAGCCTAAAACGAATCAAGTATTTACTAAATTAGTGTTACCTCAATGAAGCAAATATAGCTTATTTTAGTTCATATTTGCCTTTTTATAAAAAATTTAAAGCTACGAGGCTTCATATATAGCAGCAGACGCGACTGAAATTCGACACGAGTAATAGTAGGTAAATAATTTCTGCATACATCACAAATGATATATTATGAAAATGTGTGACGAATGTATTTTAAAGCATTTTGTTATTTTTTTTTAATACGTATAGGTCTACTACATTTAATTTATTCAGGACATAATTTTATGTACATAAAAGAGTAAAATCTATATTTTAACACCTCTTAAAAATAAACTTACATCATGGGCATTTTTGCACAGCAGAGGACAAAAATAGAGGGCAAGAGGTGGTCAGAATTAAATTTCAGGGGGACAGCTAGGTAGGTGGAGGCTGGCATAGTCATCCGATCTATGCAATACTGTGTGTATACGTCACATATCAGTGTGGCCTAATTGGTGCTTGCAGGGACAACACTGGACATCAGATAAGGCAATCAATACAAGTCAAACTTAGACATTTAAAAAATTTAAATGCATTTTTTTTTTTTTTATATATTTTAACTCAACCTTTTCGAGCTTAACATTGTGAACTTGCAGGGACAGCAGTTTTATTGTTTTTAAAGGCCCTAAATGTGCTATACTTATGTCGTAGTTTGTGAGTAGGTAATTATTTTGAATCCAACTTACCATTTTACCAGATAGTATTATAATTCAGAGCTATGGTTCAAGTTCAAGAGGCACCATGTAATCTGAGAAGAATAAATAGCTGTCATTTAGAGAAGCTTTTTTACAGTGTCAATCAAAAAGCCATGGCACCGTCATACAGCTAAAGAAACAAAAAGCCAGTTGGAGAAGTCCCATAGATTTTAATATTCAAGTACTTGCAACACAATAACTTAGAACCCAATGCAACTGACTTGTCACAATAGGGAAACGTGTGGAAAACATAAATTGAAAGCTTAACATTATTCAGAACATACAAGAACATTATATTGTTTTGCAGAATCAGTTTATGACCTCTTTAACACTACACATTCATGTAAGATAGAGCTAGGTCATTAACACTCCATATTGCGAGACCAAAACGAATGTATCTTGGTGCAGGAAGGGCTATAGAGAAATATATAAAAAATAAAATCATAACATTGAGTTTGAAAGTATTTCCTGCATTCCTCAAGGTAGTCTTATCACACAAGGCAGCTACAATGAGCGAGAGTAAGTTAACACAAGTACAGTGTAAGGAAGGCTGGGTCTTCAGGGAAAATGGGGTTAAAAACATAGTGCATCATGATCTAAATTTCTAGCTTTCCCCAAGTGTCCCATAACCCATGGCTATTTGTAATAGAAAATAAATTGTTCACATTCAAATTTCACATTCACATCAACTTCACACAATTCTTATTAAAAAGAACAAAAATTACACATGTATGGAATAATAATCTGGAAAATAAACAAGGCAAAGTCAAGTGTTCATTAAATTCCTCAATGACATGTTTAAGGAACCAAAAGTTTCAAAAACATTGAATAAAAAAAGAAATTACACAACACATTGGTCGTTTTACCTTTTCTTTGATTCCAGGATTTTTTCTTAAGACATTTAGACTCTGTCAAAGACAGGGACCTTGATTCATCAGCAGAAAGGTCCATCAGCACAGGGCACTTGAGCACTATACGGAGGTCCAAGTTGCTCAACCTTCACATTGCTTTTGGCATGATCCCTTATTGAGTTACTTCCACACTCAATATTCCATTGTCAATAATTATTTTTATTGTTTTAAATCTTGAGCAATAAGACCTCATATAAGAACATTACATTTGAGAGCCTAGTTCTGCCCTTGTTGTGACAACGCTGTGTGGCGCTGGGGTTAAGGCATTCAACAGTAGCAGAATTAGAACGGTTTAGTGTTTGAGAGCTACAAACGCAGCTGATCACGTTGAATGTCTTTCCCTCTTACTGTGTTTCTCAGAGGCTCAATTCTTCTGTTTTTACCAGTGCACAGTGCACTCAGCTAGAATCTAGTCCACAATAAGCAATCGACTATTCCAAACATTTCAAAGAAACATATTCTGGGCCAGAATACTAACACATTACCCAACCTTTATAATATGGACTTAAATCAGTGAAGTACGTTTCTTTTCATTCTGTACATTTAGCTTGGATGTATGAGACTGTATGATAAAGATTTAACACAAAAATAGAGACAACAAAATAACTGAAATTCGCAGACAACCTTCACATCCCTCACCAAAAAGCCATCAGACAGAAATCACAGAAGTAGAATTGGTCTGTATTGTTCAGAAATAAGCGGAATTGGGAAAGTGCTTTAAAACAAGCAGCTTGAAAAGGATCCCTTTGAGGGGGCTTTACTGTCGATTTGCCTATGCCATCTCACTCATTGAAGGGATGAAAAGGAAATAGACTAGTTCACTTTAGAAAGTTGGAGTGGATAGGCAGTTCTACTCCGGCTCCTCATATGATCAGGTCTACATTCAGTCCCATTCAAGGAACGGCGAAAGAGCCAAAATGCAGCTGGAAAAATAAAAAGGCAAACTATTACATGGAGAAGGACACTACATAAAAAAAGTAAGCCTATGAGTAAACAAACAGTATGTTACAATAAACTGAATGCTGGGAGGTGCATTGGAACAAGTGTTTCTCTTTCCTTGAACCTTCACAGAAAAAAATAAAAACTATGAACCGCACTCTTAAGTGCAAATTCTGCCCAAGTGCCTTTTAGATTTCCATCGGTCTCAGCTTAATCACAACATCTTGAGGATTCCAAACTGGCAAATGGGGCTTACAAATCATTCCCGCTCCGGAGGACAAACCATAAATCCCATCAAAAGACTTAAACAATTAGTTCCATCAGTCAATAATTTCACTTAAGATTTTTTGGGCATATTCCCTTTTGTCTTAATGAAACGTCATTGGTTTTTGGAATTCCTATCATCTGAGCCAGACAGTTGAACGAATCTGGCCAACAATGTATCATTTGTGCCTTGGGGTGTTCTTCTTCCGTTTCCGCTTGAAGAAGCAGCAACACCTGTAGAAAGCAACATATTAAGCTACAGTAGCAGGGTAAACAAACTGTTTCAGAAGGAAAGAAATAGCAAAAGGCATGGCTACATGGCACAGGTTTAAATTGAGCATGGCAGACATGTTACTGTAAATGACAATTAGGGAACTGATATTTATCCAGTATGTCAAATCATCTAAAACAGCAGATGGAATGTATCCATCAAGTGACTACTGTGTGTTCCTTCATCAATCTATTTTCATAGATCTTTTTTGGGCCACCAGTCAGTTTGGGAACTTATGAAATGCGTGTTAATTTGTGTGGACAGAAACCAAGTGAAAAGGACAAAGAGAACAAGACAGTGAGTCTAAGTTGCTACAGAGACAAAGGAACAGTCTTAGACTGACACACAAGCAGGTGACTGGCTGAGAACGTAAAACGTCACTATAGAGGTTCTACAAACACTTTAGACAAACTGTGCACACCTTAGGTCTACATTCTCGTGTGGACATCCCTAAAAGGAATGAGATGCGTTTACAATTATTTTCTAATAGTTGCTGAGAAATCTGGCGTAATGATACGAATACTTCATTCTCCCTTTTCCCCTTGAAAAAACATGAAAACAAGTAGACGTTTCGAGATTACTTTTGGAAAATAAAAAGTATCCTTTGCTAAAACAACAAAAGCAACAGATATTGATAAGATAAGAGGTGACATGCTGAAATTTCTCGCAAATGGACCAAAAGCTCTCATATTTTCCTTGCTTTAAGCCTTTTAAATGAATTGGCTCTGGCCATAACTAATAATATATGTTCATTGTCATTAAAAAGGGTCCATTTCAAGTGCGGTAGTAGAACTACAACTGAGCCTATGCTAGGTCAGTCCACTCCCTGTCCCATGGCAATGGTGTGCACTAGGAGAGAGGGACTCACCACAGGTTGAGCATTTTCACGCAGCTACAGAGAGAGTGTAAAGAGAAAAGACAGATTAATACAGAGAGGAACAGACAATGGAAAATAGGGCTGTCACGGTCATGACATTTTAGTTGACGATTAGTGGTAACTAAAATAATTGTGATTAACGATTTAATTGTTTTTGTGTTCATTTTAAGTTAGTTTTTTTTTGTATAAGCCTATATTAGTTAGAATAATAATATACACATTTCCCTTTGTAAAGAAAAGGAGACATTTATTGAACATGTTTGAGTCCAGGCTTGGGGCAGGGCTTTGTGGAGACTATTTCGAGAGTGATATTGTTCTTCTAAGTATAATTAACGTATATGATTGTGTCCACCAGTTGTAACCATGATCCTATAATAAAGCCAACATGTTGCAACCACATAAACCATAAGTTCTAAAGTGTCCATTAAAAGAAACTTTGGCCAGGTGACGATTTGACATTGGAAATTATTGCTACAGCACATTGTGTATTAAGGGCAGAGAATCTCGTTTTACTGCCCCACAATCTCTGTTGATATTGCACCTTGTGTATGATTACACACAAGGCCTAGGGAAACAGGCACAAAGGACGCACCAAACTAACGCAGGATACGTGCGGCAGCGATCCTGCGTATGCGTAAACGTACTTAGCGTGAAGAATATTATGGCCTTTAAGATGTTGCGTTGCTGACCTGCCGCTTGAATAGCGTTCGTGTACGTACATCCGTCCAAAACTGGGGTATATCGAGGCCTTAAAGGAGAGAAACCTTGCTTCCCGGTCTACATACATATTAGTAGGCCCTTTAAGTTTATATTTAGTTATAATTTAGTAGCCCTTTTCCACCAACATGGAACGGGTTTTGTTCTGGTTTGCGCAACTCATTTTAAACCATTCGGAGCATTGATGGAAATAAATTGGTTGGGAACCTGAAAAGTTTTTTCTTGACCTGAAGTGAAAAACTGTGACATCAGTGTCCATCTCATTCTACACATTGGAGAGGATGGAGAAGGCATGTGAGAAATCGTTGGAAAAAATACATAAATTACATCTTATCTATATGTTGTGACATTTCTAATATTGGCCTAAAATTCCCTTTATAACTATTATGACGATTACAATTTCAGGCGATCATGCAATAATCGTGACAGCCCTATTGGGAAAGACTTCATGCCACATACACATGCACCAACAAGAGACAGGTGGACACAAAGATGCCATGGCAAGCTGGTTTAAAGGAACCCATGGGTAACTCAGACTGGGGAAATCAGATCAATCTGGAAATAGAGAGCAATCAATAGAATATAGGACTGTTTTCCCTATTATTGTCCAAGCCTGGAAGAACTGGGCGCCCTGCCTTCAGAAAAGTGATGGATTAAATTATATAGTATAGAGAAAAAAATGTTATATTTATACACAGTTAAAACAATGGAAAGGCAATTAGCCACTATTGCATTGAAAACTGAATTTAAGTGATCCAGGTTCGATAATCTTACAAATAAATTATGAAATGTTAATACAAAGTGGCAATGCTTTAAATGAAGGGCATTTGTAAACAAGTCTATTAGAGAGGGTTCTCAAGATGTTGCACTTTAAAATTTAAATCATGAACTAAACTTAATTATTCCTTAATAAATAATGAACAAACAACACAGTTCTCCACAATAGAGAAATTATTTGTGGACATCAAAGCACCAACATTCACATTTCCCAGAAGACAGCAACCAACCAAAAGGGAAATGTAACTGATAAAGTGTAAACAAGTTAAAGCCTCCAGTATAGTTAAATAAGCTAGTTTTACATAATGATCTCCTTTCCTGCTTGCAGCATTATGGTGTTATACTTCTCATGAACAACCTTCGGTTTCTTGAAGACATTTGGTAATGAAATTTGTGTGAAATAGGGAAGGGATTGACAGAAAAGGTTTAAATATGCCTCTTTTTAAACATCATACATACTTGGCCTCTTCTACCACTTCCACTTCTGCCTGAGCTGTGATTGGTGCATTGGAATGGGCTGCCAGAGGGTCATCTGCATTCAGCTCTCCGTTAGTTGAGCTGACCACCTGTGGGACATGACAGACACATAATTTAGCCTATACACTAACAGGAATCTAAGAAAAAAGTTTAAACATTATTGGACAATATTCTCAATCACGTGCTAAAAAGCCCAATTCCAAACCAATATTATATACTTATAATGTACTATATTACCAACAACATCGTCTACTGATTTGCACCATGTACGTAAAAGAGCCTGATTACTTCCTTGCATAAAATGTATCTTGTGGGGTCAACTGTCAAGCTCATTTTCCCAAAATTGTTCACGAACTAAGAAGTATAAACATTCTACTGATATACAGTTACTATATGTATAGTGTTCAAGCATGACTCATCACACATCACATTTCATATTAGTTCGCCGGGACGGCCCGCATAAGTGAGCCATGTCAACACCAAAATGAGGAAACGTCAATGTCCAAAAGTCCCAAGATGACCAGGCCACACCTTAGTCACTACATTTCAAATGACAGCTCTGTTTGGATTGGGAGAGACGGTGGGGGGTTGAAGTTTGTGAGGAGCAGGACCCATCTATCTGGCTAGATCAGGTGAGTGGGTGTGTACCTGAACCGAGCCCCCATGCCTGTCCGCTGCCAGGTGGGAGGTCAGATAAGAGGAGTTTGTCTGTCGACTGGGCTGCACCTCCCATGCTCCCCGTCGGTCAGAGGCTGCCGTCTGTTCAGAGGGTGGGCAGTGGTAGTGGATGGTGAGGGGGGTGGGGCGGAATGAGTGAGGGAGGTAGGGCAGGGTGGAGTGAGTGAGGGAGGGGGTGTTGGAGTGAGTGAAGTGATTCAGCAGACAAGACGAGGTGTCATGCAAAGCAGCATCAAAATTTAATTAAAAGATGAACAGAAAGAGGACAGGCTAAGCTACAGTACGGGTTCAACAACTGGGTTGAGGCTAAATTTGAACATGTTCAGGCCATAGCCCATACAAGTACACTACTACTTATTTATTCTCAGGAACAATGCTAACTAAAATTAGACTGGTCAAACTAGTATAGTGAGTAACATATCTAATGTATTGCAGATTGAGATACAATGGTTTCCAAAAGGACTACCATTACAAGATTCAATAAAAAAACAAGGAAAGACAAATAAAAAAATCTTTCAACATATTTTGCATTTATAGAACCTGAGAATACTGTGTAAGTATAATGTACTGTTATTTTTGGCCACACATTGGGCTTGGCCTCACAGTAACACCACTAATCTCCCAAAATCCGAGGGCCATACAGATGCCGGTACCTCTGTCTATACAGACTGTCTAGTCTCTCCACAAGCATCTACTGTAATTCTCTGCTACACTTCATTTGTAATCGATATGGCTATATCAGAATAGAATCTTTCCCTGTTGGCTTCATAATATGGAATGTGGGGAAAAAAATGTGTAGGGTAAGATCATTATTAAATTATAAATATGTAACTTTATTGGCTAGCATAGCTCGGTAAAGTAAGTAAGTCATCGGCTATCAGATTTTGCTGAAGTACCCAGCTGGAACGTCAGAGTTTCAGAGTTACTCCTCTGCAAGTAAGAGGGAAAGAATGAGGAGTAAAACA
Source organism: Galaxias brevipinnis (assembly GCA_036023535.2). Classification (NCBI taxonomy): domain Eukaryota; kingdom Metazoa; phylum Chordata; class Actinopteri; order Galaxiiformes; family Galaxiidae; genus Galaxias; species Galaxias brevipinnis. Next base: position 20,121 of record JAVQIZ010177880.1, on the reverse strand, counting down.
GAGTGACCGTAACTTGGAAATGCAAAGTGAAACCCCTCGATTAGCAATTTATTTTGTATGCTCCAAAAAAAACCTCAATACAATTTGATCAACTACGTTGAAATAAGCTGCCTAACATGTTCTTTATAGCCTTAAAAGGTCACCAATATGGACTGCTATTGTATCTTAAATGTTGCGATAGTACACACCTGTAACATTCTCAATACTGGTTGATTTCTATTATCCATTATTAAGTAAAATATTGTTTACCACTAACATGTCATACACTCAAGGAAAGAGCCATACCTAGTTTTGTTAAGGGTACAAATAACAAAAGAAAAGCAAACAAGTGCAAACGCTTTTACAGTATGCTTTCCCCCCATTATTATTATAGTCATAACAGTGGCAATATATTTTCAAAACTACCAGTCTGCACAAATGCCCTTTATATATGAAATTATTCACAAATATGCATATTGGCAATTGTGCATCAAAGCAAACTGTGCAGCCTTGCATGGTGATAAGTATAGCTTAATGGAAGCAGAAGGATTCAGTCACCAGTAACAGTTTGAATCATTTGTCTGATTTTATGGTGCTGTCTGCAATGACTGCTCCATATGAGTATGATGGGTCACCAACATAACTTTAGAGCAGTCCTCGATTTCCACGAAGAAAGGCACGCTAATACGCACAGCTACGATTTATAACTTCTACTGTGCACACCACTACACAAGAAAGACCAGTGATTTTGAGGAGTCATCCTTAAACACAAGAGGTCAGCTTGTCAGGTCAGGTGATGGTGACCACAAAAAAAGACTTGAACGTGCAGTGTACCTGATTTCTTATTGGTTGGTGCTGTGAAGGACGGTCTCTGTGGGGAAGGCTCTCTCTCGTGACCGCAGACGCTCCCGAGTCAATTTGAACAGACCCTACTGGTGTCGGCTATAGATGACAAGAAGCAACTATGATCACTAGCAGTAATGCAGTACAAAAATCCAGGTCAGAGCTTAGGAAGCCCTACTTAAAATAATGTCTGTCTCACCAGTAGTAGTGTTTATAGTTGAATACAGTGCAAGGAACAAAATGTTTTTAATACAATGTTATGGCATTGCCCGAACCTAAAAGACCGTTTGCGACTGGATTTTTAAGTTTTTTTTAAACAATTAAAGCAGGTTACTTACAATCTGTCTGCCGACCCAATCATAAGTGTAATCGAAGGTGTATCCTTTCCGTTCGAACAGTTCAGTGAATAGAGTCCTCAGGTATTCATAGTCAGGCTTTTCAAAGAAATCCAAACGCCTCACATACCGCAAATATGTGGCCATTTCCTCTGAAATAGACAACAGATACAGATACAGAACAACCTTTCATCTGAATCCCTCTGGAACCCACAATGTTGGGAACAGTGGACTGCATGCAAATAATAAGATGAATCCTAGAATAGATAATGTCACAATATTTACCTGGAAAGCTCTCACAGAGAACCTCAACTGGAGTGTTTCTTTTAGTATCTCCTATCTTCTGGTATCGCTCTTTCAGTGTGTCCGCCTACAAAAGGATATAAAATTTTGTGTCATATTTGATATTATTCTCTCGTATAAAATACAAATTCCAGAAGACTAGAGTGCCTGACCTTTAGTCCTTGCCAAGGAAGACTCCCACGAAGAAAGTACATGAACATGTGACCTAAAGCTTCAAGGTCATCTCGCCGACTTTGCTCTTTTGTCAAAGAGGAGAATATAAACAAAAGCAATCACTAAACAAACTTAAAATAATTGACTGCTCAAGTACACTGAATAGCCCTGAAACATGAATACAAACCTATACAACAAATGCATATACATCTGAATTACCAGAACAAGCACATGACCAAGGAAAATCATGCTTACCTTTACCCAAATGTGTGTTGATGGACATATAGCGTGCAGTGCCTGTCAAACTTTTGTGTTCCCGATAAGGAATGTGTTTTTTGGTTTCTGGGTCTATGTATTCTTTGGCCAAGCCGAAATCAATAATGTGTATAATATGCTCTTTTTTAATCCCTTGCCGTCCAATTAAAAAGTTTTCGGGCTTCACATCTCTGTAGATGAGGTTTTTAGAGTGCACATACTCCATCCTGGAAATCTAAAATGAAAAAAAAAAATAAGATTTATTACCTGCTACTTAAATTCTGTTTCAACACATTTTAAATAAATATGAAACAGACCCTAAGCCTTGTGTGTGGACCAGCTCACCAGCTGAATGGCGATCATTAAAACAGTCTTTAATGAGAACGTCCTCTCACAGAGATCAAACAGGTCTTCTAGACTGGGGCCCAACAGTTCCAGGACCATGGCATTGTACTTCCCACAGGGCCCAAAGTAAAACACCTGAGGGAGGCCTTCCGCTAAAAACAGAGGAAAGGATAACATGATAAAGCACTTCTCTTTCTGTTCATTATTAATTAAATTAGCAAAAGGTCATGCACAAGCCTATCCTTTTAAGTGAAAACAGGTTTAGAGGTCAAGGCAATGATGCGATCAGTGCACTCACTACATTAGTGTCTTTATACAGGAAATGAATAACAACATCCAATGCATCAAGATACTACCTTATGTATGGCATTTGTTGTGAGTATTTCAAATTTGTAGAACATAATCCTTAGTAAATAAAAACATTATATCTTGTTTCAGTTACTTTTATACTTTAGGAGTTAGTGGCCAAAAAAGGGATTTTACAGGACATCTGATAATCCGGCTATACATTTTTTTTTATTAAAATCAATTGAGTTTTTAAAAAGGTATTCAAAAGACAGTAATTGTCTGCTCCAAAAACTACATTAGTCAGAGAAAGCAGAGATCCTTTTTTGTTCTAGATCCTGGAAAATCTGTTGGCCTAGAAACCTTGCCCTGTAACAAATACTGGGAATACAGACTAACTTACATAGCAATGACAAATATATTAATGGACTAAACAAATAAACAGGTGTTAAAAATGTATCAGATAAGGGGAACAGGTAAGGTGAGTTCCCTGTTTGTGCTCTTTGTCTGGTTAGTGCATCGTTAACAAGCAGTTTGGCAGAGCACAACATGAAATCGCAATGGGGTCACTTTATCCCATCTGGAGCAGGAAGACGTAAGCAGGTTAGTGTGAAGGAAGCAGTCCCAATCTCTAAATTATTAATGATCTCAGAACATTTAGCCTTTTACAACTGTTGGCCCTGCAAACCGTTGGATCATGCATTCTCTTTGTCTAGCTATAATGTACACACTTAACTGCAGTGCCAGAAAGCTGACAAGAGTAACACAGAATTAACTGTACTTATAAACCGTCTGATGTTCCTGTACATCCTAAAAAAGCCTTTTACTGCTTCTATGTAATAGAATATTCATTTAATATTTACAGTATTTACAGTTCCTTTGAAGCACAGATGCCTTACCTTCTTTTTTATAGAACATGGACTATGTTTGCTATATTATCAACTATTCCACATTTGAAAGAAAAGAGTATGCTAAAAAGATAGAAATTCATTATATTCTGGTTGTTTCCAGAGATAGCCACAAAACATCCTAATGCATTCACTCTCAGTCTCTTAGTTCTAACATTTAGGTCATTATCACCTTGTTTTGGGGTAACCTTTTTTTGTACTACACAGCAGTGGTTTAACTATGGCTTACTCTGAGGGTTGCTATTTACGGATACATTTATTACTATTGTTTCACAGCCTGTGTTTCCACCCATTTCCTTGAATACCCAGTTAAACAATAGAAGTGCGGGGATTAACCTTTTTCTCTATTTTGGTAATTTTGTTGTTGTTAGATTTCTTACGGGTATAAGCAAAAGGAGTCATGGTTAAGGTGACTTAGCGAAAAGAGAATGGAAACACATGGAAATATCAGAGAGATGAATGATGAATTACAACAGTTCAGGTCTGGCAGGGTTCTTAAAATACTGATGCAGACCTACATTAAATGTTAACTTAATATCTGATTTAGCTCCTCAGATTAGGGGGCGTGGCTGAATTGCAGAACTTGTTTCTATGTCCATTGTTCAATTTAAATACATGTATTAAACACACAGTACAAGAAAATCAATCAATACATGTCAAGCAAAATAGGCATTAAGGTTAGTGAAAACAAATAACTAGCTAGTCCTGTTGAATGAAAAAGATAGTATTAGCCTACCAGGTTATTTCAAACTCATCACATACCTTTGGATTAAAAGAGAAATTGGCATGGTAGATCGATATAGACTGTTGATGAACTAAGGCATTAGCTATGGATGCAGCTTTAAATTGGCTGGGCTTCAACAACAGGCTATTCTATGTGATAGGCTTTTCATCCTCTGATTATGAGCCCCCTGCTCTTTTACTGTGCTGAAAACTCATCTAAAGCAATAGTCAGAGGCATTTTCACAGCACAATCAGAGAACCTTTGAAACCTGAAAAACGCTTATTCCCTGGACAAATTGTGGTCATCGTAATCAAAATCGTCTGTTTGCCTAAACAAAAACATGTAAGTTGGCTAGTCTCTTATTTTGTTAAATGGGTTTTGGAGTGAACATAAAGAGGTAGATGTCCACAGAAAATGGACCACGTCGTATTTGGAGCAGATAACTTTGGGCTGGGCTTGTGATATAAAATAGCAAATCCAATCCATTAGTTCTTCTCTATTCTATTCATTTGTGAATGACAAAATATGAACATAACTCCTATGATTATCAGTGATAACATGAGGTGTTTGTTCTATTCTAAACACTATGGATATCAGTTCATAAATCACACCTTAGCAGAGTTAGGCGGCCTCCACACTTAAGGCAATAACCATAATGGTAACTATAACTATTAAGATTTATAGCTTCACTAGCGTCCACATCCCACAATGGTATTAATTGTGAGTGACGCAAAGCCTTTATTTCACACAATGTTAGTTGACCTGGACTTGTACAAAAAATATTTGAATCACCTGCTCCTTTTATATTAAGTGGAAAGCCCCGAACCGCTGTCTGATCGTAGTTTTAAAATCAGTGATTTTAATAATATGCTTAGTAATGCACTCCGCATTATTGAAAATGAGCTGCCATGTATTAAATTTCGAGTTCCAATGTAGAACGCATTTTCAATTGGTTGTCAACAGTTCATCGTTCAAGGGACATGGAAAAATCGCTCTGAAAGCCATCAGAACGATATCGTTTCCCACTAAGTTAAAGTTATCGTTGTAGTGTGAACAAGCTCCTTTATTTGACCTGGAACGATTTTTATATTCTTATAGTTATAGTTACCGTTATGGTAATCGTCCTAAGTGTGGAGGCCACCTTGAGTCAATTTGCCAGTCTTCCATTTATAATAAGCGTATTTACCACAGATCTGAGTTTGGCCAGCATGTTAACATTTTGCCAGGGCATCCCTTACCAAGTCAAATATTTAAAAAATCTTTCCAGACCTTAGCCCAAAACATATATTGGTCAACAGATGCAAGATAACACTGGACTACTTTCACAATTTAGGAAGTATCCCATGTGAAGAGCTATGATTTGTATGTTTACATACCAAAACAGTCTTGTCATCAATCCTGCGTAACTTTACCTGTACTTCCCAATGTTTTGTAGAACCGGTACTCCAAATGTAACTGTGGTGCCCTTGATTTGACCGGTTCCTACAAAGAAGAAGAAAACATTATTCAACATATTGATGAAAACAATATTCCCAGACGGCATCCATCTTAAAGATTAATTTACAAAGAATAGCAACAGAAAATATGTATCATGTTTTTTTTTTACTACAGTCAATCCCCATATTGTTTTGACAGAACACCAATCAAGTACATAGAAGAACACTTCTAAGCCTGCATTTCCACATATCCAGGCTCAACCGTCTTGCCAATGGAATCCAGGCAATCAAAAGGCCTGGCATTCCAATCTTGCTTATAGCATCAATTCTGTACATAGAGGCAAAGCAGGCTCAGATGGCTCTGTGAAGGATAAACGTTATCTCTGATTTGACGTTTACAGACACAACTGAGATTCAAGAACATCTGCACCTGGGTAAATCTGCTTTGACTGCAACTAACAACCCCACTACACTGTTAGATAGACATGCTGTGTTTACAGTCAACCTCTCAAATGCAATGTTTTTTGGAGTGTAAAATGAGGGCGAGCATGCTTCACTAAGCCTTGACTCAATAATTTAGGCAATATAATGAGAGATTTGAACAGCAATGCTGCAGTTGTAAGCTTAGGACGTCAGTTAGTGCAGTGAGGTCAGGTCTTTTTAAAATACACAAAGTACTCAATTGTTAGTTTAAATGAATCTGTGAATCTTCACTTGAAAAAAGTTTCCCGTTTTGTATATGCACAACTATGAAATAAAAACACATTCAACATAGAGGAATGTGTTCTTACCAATTTGATTGCAACATATTCATTAGTATACAGATTCTTTCCTGAAAGAAAACAGAAGAAAGATGTTAGGTAAAATTAAACCAATAATAAAGACAGTAGTGATGACTAGCATTCAATTCCTTTAAAGTGACAACAGTGCAGTGATTCTGGTTGTAGAAGGCACCAGTGTAAAACTATGGGGTATAAAGCTGTAACTTAATATATGAAGTCCTGCTAACAGCTAACTACCCCAACCAATACTTGATTAAATAAAATTGATTATTGACATAAGCACACTTCAATGGTGAGGGCATTAGTAAATCAGAGAGAGAATTGGAGCGTGTTTTCCCTGTGCAGGCCTACATTTTGGTTAGAGGGTCTAATTCTCAGTGAACCGTGCCGCTGGATGCCTGTCCCAAAGACTATTTAAAAAGCATTAGCAGGGCTTACCAAGCTTCAGCTCGCCGAAGTTGCCACAGCCGATTTTCTTGCCCACACGGAAGTTGGGCCCCACCATGAGGACCCCTGAGGACGCAGAGGAACTGGAGGGGCGTGATGAGTGCCCGCTGCGGCCGCCTTGTGCAACCTTGCTGCTTCTTGGCGGTCTCTCCCCTTCTTTCTCTCTTTGGTGATCCATGATTCTGGCACTGCAAGGTGGTGGTGGGTACTCAGGGAGATCCTCAGAATAGCCCCCTGGCTGTGCGCACCACAGCCCCAATCACTGGCCGCTAAGGGTTGGCACAACAATGCTCATGTGCCTAGTGTTAGCACCGGTGCCCACTGCACTGTATAAGCCCGTCTCCACACTGGCACCTCAATCACCTATTCTAGAGGGTTGACTGTAGATTAAACATCTATCTTTCCAGACTAAGGAGAATGGATGGTCCTGCAAGAAGGGGAAAAAAGTCTAGAATTAAAACTGTAATTCAAAAGACCGAATAAATTGATAAAATCTTTTAAAAAGTCCATGTCTTGCAAACTCATACCGCTTTCCTTCACAAGATGTTGTGTTATCCATAGGGCGTTTTCCCACTAACTGCATGGATCGTTCAATGGTGTCCTCTGACAGGTAAACAAAAGTGTTCACTAGGCTAGACACACCGTAGAGAATTGCCTATGGATGTAGTCTAAATAATCCATGAGAAAAAGACAATATATGTTTCAAACTAAAATATATAAATTAGGTTATGTTGTTCAGGTACACTTCTGTATTACATTTGAGAGCTCAAGTACAGGGATTAACCTCCACTCGAAAGATCAGCCTCGGAGGGGGGTCTACTAACATGGAGAGAGTCAAACTGTGGCTATGCCTGCTAGCAGCTGTTTTTCCCCACACAGCCTGCAATCATTAGTGTAGCTAGAGAAAATAATTGAACTTGTCATTGCAGTTATTTGTTATCCTCTCTAATACTTTTCATCTGAAATTCACCTGCATCTGCATTTTCAGACATAATTACTAACTTGTGCTTCTTAATGGGAGCTCAGATAGCAAAGATATAACAAATATGGATTAGGCTAATGTGGGTCTAACTCTAGTGTAAATATTCTAATAGCCTAGATTGAGATGTAGCCTAAGACTTACAAACCCTCTAAAAAGTGTCACATTTAATTTAACAGTCAACTAGACATAAAATATAGTCAGTTAAAGGAGGAATTTGCAACCAGTGACAAAACACCAAACCAAATGGCAAATGCTAGATCTATGTCATTTGCATAGCTGGCCAACCCAGGCTAGCACTATGTCAAATCTACTACTGTTTGAAGCCATGGGAAATATTAACATCCCTGTTAAGATCCTGGACATAATTGAAGTAAGGCAGGCAAACAAATCAAGCTTAGACTAGTACAATAGTACAGTAGTAACATAAAAAGTGAGATGATTAAATGTCTTTTTATACATCAGGCTGTTTACCAACTACTGCACATTATAAGGATCTCTGCTTGGATTATAATAAGTGGAGCTGTTATTAACCATAACCATATATGAGATGTAGTGTTCTACAATACTGATCTGACTGCCTCTTTGAAAGACGTATTGTAGGCAAATTACCCAAATATTCTCAGATGGCAATCAGTCTAAAATTTTGTATTTACTTATTTTGTTGTGGTGTACCTCTTGCACTCTTGAATGTTAGTCCATGATATAGCCTAAATTGAGGTGGGGATTACAATTGTTTGAATCTATCCTCCATGTTGCTAGTAAACAAACCCAGGTGGGGCACCTTGGGCAAGTATTGTATAGGTGATAACACAGATGAGCACAAATCCTGGCGCATCACTCAACTTTAGTAAGCAGTGTGCATACACACCTAATAGAAATTACTTAAGTCATATAAATTAAGTTATGAGTTTGTGTTTTAACTGCAATGCTGACCTCGTCCTCTCTTTAACCATGGAACAAAAACCCCACTTAGAGCTTATATTTCGGCCACAACGGAACTAGTCCAAAAATTACAGCCAGGTTATTAAAAAGTGTACAACCACACGAACTATACTCTACTCTAACACCCTCCCCTGTGTACTGATTTAGATAAGCATTTGATCGCTGCATTACCATGGCATGGGTTGTAAACTATACATTTAGTGCTGAATTTAATAAACCCCTCTGATAGTGTATCAATGTAAGCAATCGGACGTTATCTGCTGAGTAGCTGGCACTAACACTACAGTAACTACTTACTATTATCAAAACAGACGGGCTGCAGTGCAGATTATTTAAGGATTTTGTCAATTTATCACATGATGGCCATTACATTAGCTAACATTTAGAGCGATATGGATATCTATTTTTCCAGGCAGCATATCTGGACTGGAAAACAAATTAATCCCTAGTAAATTAGCTGAGGTTTGCAAGGCGTTAACAAAATTACTTTTAATGCATCCTTTCAGGCAGCTTCCTAGCCATAAACCAACCAACTCTTAGCTACCCCTTGACTTCCTACCTGTATAATCTTTAAAAGCTCAAGTTAACAAACGTTAACTAACAATTGAGTTAGCAGACTAGCTAGCTAACTAACTGTTCTTCTGATAGAACGAACAGGAAGCAAATTATCGAACAAAATATGTATTTGCTAACGTCTTGCTAGCCACAACAAACACATTAGCTAGCCACAATGTTAATTGTGGCCAGGCTCACCTTCGCGGATAGTCCTGTCGATAACTCCACAATTCGTAAAGCCTATTTAATAAAAAGCGATTTGGAAAGCAGTACAACTTACATACAACTGTAAGTATTCCACATGTTACTGTTATGACAATTTATATCTAAAAGGCAAGGTTGCTTGCTAGACCTGCTTCATTCTATATTTCCCCCCGTTCGACAGTTCATAAAAGAAGGGATACTCTCTCAAAGGTTCGCATACACCGGATCTACAAACAAAGACACACCCCGCATTAAAAAAAACATTTCCAGGTCACAGGCATCAGGTTGTTCCGTGTTGCATTAATGCAGTTGTATTTATATGAAGAGACCATACATAGCGATTAGCTATGCAGGCTTTAAAATGTCAAAGTTATGATTGAGCGACTTAAAATGTAAGATATTTTAACTAAGTGTAGCACCCTCTCCAACCACCATGTTAAAGGTAAATGAACAAACAAAAGTTAATCATCTTTATTTTGTCTAAAACCAGTAGGCTTACTTCAAGAAGTTTACTGTAATTACAAAAATAAAGCACATTCTTAACGACTGGACAAACACTGGGGCCTACATTGTTGAAATTGTAATTTTTTTCTCATGGCAATAGGCCTACACTCAAGTAAAACCATCATACATTTCATACTTTTATTTAGGGACATATCTGGAAAATATTTTTAAAAGTAAACATACTATACAAAAATGTTTAAAATGTTGAGAGGTAGTCAGGAAATAATTTTTTACATTATCAGTTACACCTTGCCCGTCACTACAAAATAAAACAGAATAACCAGTAGCAAGTGTACAACCATACATAGTATTGATCTAATACTCCTTATACTTAACACTTGCTTCTTGCTATAAATACATGTTTGTGTTTTTATTCAAATGTGTGTGGGTGTATATAAATGCATATAGTGTGTGTGTGTGTTGGGGGGTGTGTGGATGACTTAGCTTTATTTGGCATTATTATTGCTATAGAAACTTTCTAATTGTTTCTGTGAGTCATGTCATAATCAATAACACACCTTCAAGCTAATTGTTCTACAGAATGTTTTTTAAGTACTTAATGTAGGTTTTTATATGCTCAATAAATGGCTATTTCCAAACGACAATAGAATTTACCCAATCAAATCACATTAAATCAAAACTCTATATTCCACCCATAATGGGTTTGTTACAGCATTTCAGCTATGTAAGCAACTTCTTTCCCCAAAAACATTTAGAATTTAAAATGTAAATACTTAGATGAGGATCACAAGGATAATACATGTGCAGTACATTTTTTCATTATCTTGTGGAATCATAACTGAATTTTCATCTTGTTGACTTAATCATGTGTGCTGTGATTATGATGGGTTATAAATGTTTCCACAGTAAATGTGATAGAAATGTGTCGATTACACAATGCCACCCTAGGAGAGTACCATCAAAAGTCTAGACATTGCTAATACTCATCTAAGTAAATAATATGAAAGATGCATGTTCATGTTATTTAGATATTACCTACTATAGGTTTTATAAGTGGATGATCAAGATGGCAAAGGACGAAAACACAAACACATAAGACTGAACCCATACCATTAAAGGGCTGCTGAAAACATATAATGCAGAAAAAAATTTGATGAATAAACCCGAGTTTTTTTTTTTTCTGTCAGTTTTCTCTCCAATTCCTAGTCAGGAGGGAACTGAAGTCCATAAATGATTTTGGGTTTTTCATTCCGAAGTTTCTTCTTTCATCAAGCTATTGCCTGAGCTTCAGGCAGGAAGGCTTCCCAAAACATTATTAGCTAAAATACATAAGAGAGAAGAGCAAACACAAACATTAATGCAATAAGTCAATGACCAACGATTGTACTTATAAGCCTTTGTAGCGTAATAGCCATACATTTAATATCCACTCTATTCAGTGTATTTAATCATAATATAATAAATTTGAATGTGTCTGATGGCAAAGGTTTCTTACTGTGAAGTGAGCCTGGGTCAGCATACGGCTACACCTATCAATACATTTGTAAATATATTTTACATGATTTATTACCCGCTGCTGTGATTGTAGCTGAGATTCCAAATATTTCACAATTTGGCTTTTGAAGTCTTTCGATTTTTCTTTCTGTTGACGTAGAACAAAAAATAATGTGTGTTATTCACCCAACTTAAAATAGAAAACAGATCTTGGAAAATTTACTTGCTTAAAACATACCTCAAATCTGAGGAATTCTTTGCGCACAGATACTCCAATCCTGTCAAAATCTCTTTCGTACTGCGTTACTCTTGCCTCCCACTAAAAATAGACATTAAAAAGTGTCACCTTATCACCATGTTATGCCAATAAAACCCTTCCACTGACTGTTGAAAGAAAATTATTTTACAGAATTTGTCCAGCCAAGCCTGATTGGATCATGAGACCTCTGCATTCAAATGTTTGTATTCACCCTTTATAAGAACATGTCATTCCGTTTTGTCATAGGTAACTAAATAAAAAATCTAAATAGACAACACTAAACAGAAACCAGGAAGACTTTGTTGACTTACATTCTGTCACTATATACCTTCTTTCCAACAATGTGATCAATCTATACTGTCTAAATAACATAGTTTAATGACAAACACTAATCTAGTTTCCTACAATTAACCAATTCCTGCTCTATAGTCTCACTTCAGTGATCTCTTCTTTGGCTTGTTGGAGTTTATCAGGCTTGTTAGCCCATAGCAGTTTGGCTTCCACCTCCCTCTTCTTCTGCAGGATGCTCTGGGCCTCTTGCCAGCGTTGCCAAGCCCTGATGCGCTGTTCAAAACAAACCTGTGGACACCAGTCTTGACATTAGTCACACTTTTTAGCATACTTACAAACTAATTAGCCTATTCATACATCACATTAGTGGATCACATAATTTATGTTCTGGCTACTACCACAGCTAATCTGATTTAGTTCAGCTTAATCTTTAGTTAAATGTAACTAATAATACATGCGTAAGGTACATACTGTATGTGCATCAGCACTGTGAATACAACTGACATGTAGTCTGTAACCACAGAAATATGTTATAGTTATTAGTTTTAAATGTCAGTTCATAACTGTCAACAGGATACACATTGTGAAAATGTTAAATATTTGTTGCTGACCTGAGATGGCATTTAATGGGAAGCATCCATGGCAAAGAACATTATATTATTCTGGTACTACATCTTGCCAAAAGTAAAATATGAACAGTCATACAAACCGTTTTTACAACATGAATACACATGATTCACTACACAGGGAACTACACAGATAACAGTTGTAAGCTGGTAGGGCATTTTGAATTGAGTGATGAACTACAATGCATTATGGATACCATAAAAGCATTTTAATAAAGTATACTTTTATCATGAAGCCAGACTTGATGATATTTTAGAATGTCTTACCAGTGTGGCAACCTAGGTTTCTTAGCTTTTACAAAGACTCGACACATCTGAATAAGTAAAACTGCAGTTTCAAGACAACCTAATCTTGTAAAAACTCCTTCCCAGAAATAAACAAATCATATAAATGTCAAGCTCTCCTTTAATATACTTCAGCTGGACTACCCCTATCCATAGCTAGTACATTCACTTTTGCACTACTTGTACAGTATTTGTTCACTGGTTTATTGTTTTATTTTTATTATTATATTATGTTTAGTATTTGTCCTCATATGTTTTTGATCTGGTATTTTATTTTAATTTTATTATTATTCTCCATATCTTTATTCCTTACATGTTTTACTCCTGCTGCCTTACGCTGTTTGTCACAGACAAATTTTCCCGCAGGGGGATCATTAAAGTATTACTGAATAGTATATCCATACCCGGACAGCTCCTAATAAACGGATGTAGTCCGCAAGCAGCTCAGCAAAGATGTAAAAGTCGCTAGCAGCCTGTCCCTGATGAAGTTGCTCCATCTTGTCTTCAACCTCAGCTAACTGGCAGAGAGCTCTAGACAGAGCAGCGTTGTCTTCAGAGGTCCCCAACATGGCAACACTCTTGGAAAACATAGATGTGTTCCAGCACAGTTCTATAGAGGGTAACAAAAGAAAAAACATCCCTGTCATACAACGCGTCAACCTTTTTTGGGACTTTGTAAAAGGTAAAGAGCAAATACAAAAGTTGGCATTTTGGTTTCATGGCTGTGAGGTCAATTGTAATGAGAACTAATGCTGCACTTGGCCCTTTTAACTGTTTACAAATGTAGGCTGGGGAATATTGTCTTTCCTGTATGCACTGGATTATGTTTGGGTACAGAATAAGCAGGTTCTTCCGTCTTTGTATATGTTCACTGTTGGTGCACGCACATAAAGGAAAAACAAAACATAGTGGAACACAGCGGTATGGCCAGGAAGCTGACCAACACCAGCAGAACTGTAGAAAAGGGACATCCTACCTTCCCCTGTTACAGGAATTATATGCCCTGCCCATAGAGATTAAATCACCATTCAGGTGGAAAAAAACATTAAACTGTTATGTCCAGATTGATATTCGAAAACAAAGGTGTACTATTTAGATGAATAGAATATTTGTATCTAATGCTGTTACTGTGGCATAATTTGTTAATTGCCCATCGGCATAACTTTAAGTTTAACTTTTAAGTTGACGTATAGTATTGTAGGTCATTTGACCATTATACTGAATCAGTTAGACGTATTTCTGGAGCAGGCTTTAATAATAATAATAATAAGACGGTTGAGGTAGGGCAAGAGGGTAGCCTACATAGCTCCAACGACTTAGATCTTGGTACGTGGTTGAGGCCATTATTTAATCGAGTATTCGAGTTTCAAGATCAGATAACTGCGTGCAACATACTTATTTTAGATTTATAGGTAGGGATGTCCATGACTGATGTGGTTGTTCCTGCTAGTAATTTACCTTTCCTGTGGACAACCAGCGAGTCCACAATCGAATGGAGCTTCCTTAGCTGCTGCTCCTCACTCTCCACTTCGTGGAGTTTATACTCAAACCACTTTAAAAACAAAAATATGTTGTAATTACAATTTACTATTGACATGAAATATCATGTTTTATATATTGGCACCTCTTCATAATTTATTATAGAGTATGAAAGGTCCTCCATAATTTCTAAGGTAAATAAACAAAAGTATATAAAAAAGGAATTAAGGTGTCAATAATTAACACTCCCTGACTTTACATATTTAAATCAATTGATCTAAATGACCAAAGATTGTACATAATGCATTAAAAAGTTGTGAAATATACAATGATATTGCTCACTTACATTTTGATCATATTGTAAGCATGCCCATTGCACTTTGAGTGTGTATGCATGTGTGTATGTATGTATGAATGTATGCATGTATGCATGCATATGTATATATATATATAAACACACACACATGCACATGCGCACGCACGCGCACACACACACACACACACATATATTTTTGAAGAAGGAACTACAACCAAGGACGGAGAATGAAGGACACACTTCTAAAACAATGACTTAACTTACAGTGTCTGACTCATTTATCTTGACGGTCATTTTATTAACAGCATCGGAAGCCTTGTTGATCATCTTCAGAAAACCAGCCCCGCTCAAAGCCTGTGTGCTCACTGCCCTGGGGAGCTGAAAACACACATACTTTTTTTATATATATATCATACATATTTTATAATGTGTTTTAAAATAAAATTGTTAATACCAAAGCTGTAGTCTTATTTGTATGTATTCTTATAGCTGTAACTCATTTCATAAACACATTTATTTTACCTCTTTTATGGAAGAGTTTTGGGGGAAAAACGTACCTCGTCTCTTTCTAAGAACTCCCGGACATCAGGATCTTGTAGCAGTAATGGGTGGGACACAACTCTCTGCAGGTACCTGGGAAAGTGTACACACATTTTAAATAGGAGAGGAACCTAGAATGCCTCCTGTTAAAAAAATACAAGAAAGTAAACTGTATTGAAGCAAAAGTTAAAAAAAAAAACATTTACGTTATACCTCTCAAGACCTAGCCTCCTTCTTTCCACAAACTCCGCTGAAGCTGGGTCATCCTTTCCCACCTTAACTTTGGTCATTCCTGTTAGATAAGATAAAAAAAATCTGAAACACTTATTACACAAAATAAATCTCCAGTTACAAGACATTACAATTTCTTACCTACGACACTTTTCTCTGGGGGTGGTGGTACAATGTAGCCGTACAACGACTGTTTTTCTGACAGCTTCTCATATAGTCCCAGGAAGTCACTGAACCTTCTCCTCACAGAGAATGTCCTGTTCCTAAACATAAGTAAGGTAGTCTAGGAGACGAAGGGGTCAGTTAACGATCAAATTGTTATTTCTATCAGTTTCATGCAAAGTTTAGTTATGGTGGTTTGAGTGCTGTAAAAAGAGAGAAACTTTACTTGCCTTTTACAGTGTCACAAAAATATACAGAGCAAAAAACTATTTTACAATTTTACATACCCGAGTGGACACTTTGTAGGCCATGTAGGCGTTCATTCCTTCTCCTAAAACCACAGATAGTATAAAGTTACAAAAAAATAAGATCTCAAACTGTAAAACAAACAAATAACTTACTATTTCAACAATAGAATAGTTAATGAATTTGTGACAAAGTGTTGTTAAGTGACACAGACCAACTTTCTCTGGGTTAGTGACAGCAACATCAACGATGAAGTTGTCTGTGGCCTCCTCTTCCTCCAACTGTATGACATCATCCATTAATATGAATGTTTAGCAAGTATAGGTTAGGTTTTGATTAATTACTCAATGTATGTGTGCAGTTCTCTCTTCAAAAAGGTTTATATGTAATAATACAAACAGTTTCACATTTACCTGCTCCATGGACTTTAACTGAGTGGCTGGTGAGCTGGGTGTGAGTGAGCTAAGACGTATTGGTCCAGAGGATTGTAACTGGTGTTTCCCAGGTGTGCTAGTAGAGTTCTCATCATGTTGCTCAGCTGACACGGCTGAGAAAGAGAGAAAATAAATGAGGTCATATGACACAAGTGGCTTAGAAGACAAAATCATTAAATTAAGCAATCGTCCAACATTTTTATTTAAAAAAAAGAAAGCCAAAACATTTACTTTATTTGTAGTCAACAAAATGTTGTTTGAGTTGAAGCCTAAAAATTTTGTTTATTCGCAAACAATTAGAGACAAAATTAGTATTTGCAGAAATTCACTTTAGATTACGACTATGTGCTTATTTTTCAACATGTGACATTATTTTCGGATTGGTCTGGTCTGATCTGATTTTACAAAACATGAATAGGCCAAAGTCTTTTGGATTTTATAATGTAACCAGCTTCAACACCGGAACAGGTTAAGTTTAGGTTTCAATAACGTTTCATGCAAATATAGCCTACTTGTAGTCATATTTCCTTGCTGTTCACAGGGTGCAATTAATTCAGCACATGCAGAAAGAGACCATATTTTAAATAAGGTGCAAACCTGTTGTAAATAAACAGTATTACCTGAAAAGCCAACTCATATCAATTGCACATTTTTTGGGCCTCAAATTATTCAACTTTTGAAGACTTTTAAAGATTGTACTTTTTATTTCAATACGAGATTATGAAATAATTTCACAAGCTACATGTTAAACTCTTCCAAATGAATTGTCCTTCTTTCCAGTTTCTCATAGATATCCATAGTCGCGGATAGGATTGGACTAATAATTGGTCCAGATTAAAGTGTTGGCCTATCATATTTTTTCTTGCTCTAGTTGATCATTGTGTCTAATTATACTGTTTTTCAAGGAATGTGGGAATAAGGTGGCATGACAGCACAAAATATCTGAGGATGATAGTGAGGCTGTTCATAAAATTCTCCTGTTACCTGCAAACAGATCATTTTCGTCATCAGACACGACAGTATTAGATCTGGAGGTTATGCCAAGTTTAGCAGAAGGTAAAACGATGGTTTCAGATTCCTCTTCACTGAATAGATCTGGTAGCATCTCCCTGTTGGCAGTTTCTGTCAGGGAAGCCTTTTGACTCACTGTTTGAGGGTTGATCTACAAATAAATAAAATCAACCAGTAACCTCAATCAGATAACTTAACAATTGGCTGAGTTATGCCAAGTATTTGTTTGAAAAATGATATGCAAAAGATAAACTTTTGGCCTCGCAGGTTAGCCTAATTTTAAAATAGAAATTTTGCACCACATTTGCAATGATCTGTTATATGCCTTGTACCAAAAGTAGGCATACATAATGCTAGGAAAACAAATTGTTAATATTTATTACAGGTATAACAGCATGTCAAGTCAAGAGGCGAAACAAGCAATGCCTCAAATCATCAGTACTGACAGAAAAACTATAATAGCCTACTATATTTTACGAACGGAGGCACAAAATGGGGATTAATAACACTGAACCTGTCTTTCTCTGGATCTTTTTGCGACATGGCAAGGAAATTAAGAGACTGCGGGTAATTGAGCCATAACATAATACCGGACTGTAAAATTAGTTCTACGTAAACAGAGGTGGCAGTCCCAGGTCCCGGATTAAAACTGGAAGGCACTGGAGACAGTGCTATTTACTTTCGGCGCGGATCTATGAGAATACTAATGTCGGTTTTGCGCTGCGGTAACTTTGTGTAGGCAGCCTTTGAATTTGTGCATACCAACGCAATCATATCATTGCGTTGCTGAGCTTTTCCCTTTGTATTTCCTGCCATCCTGTAACTGACTGACAGTCTCAGTGCACTGGCACTGTCGAAAGGCGTTACAAGCCAGCTAGCGTATAAATACTAATTGACTGGATAGCATTAGCTAACCTAGGTTAGCTGAAATAAGCAGCAATGAGAGACAGCTACGTGGTTGGTTGTTGGGGAAGTCACCGATTGGAAATTGTTTAATTATAAACTGTAGGCTTACATTCGATACAAATATGTCCTCTCCGTCATCGGCATCACTATCTTCCTGCACCATTCCAGAAAGTGGGTCACCCTCCGATCCAATAAAGGTAGGAGGGTTTCGCTCTAATCTTGCGGCCATGTCTGGAAAGAAGAAGCTGGCGATTGGTACTGGTTTGCACGACAGCTGCGCCGTGGCATGATAGACAGGGTAAGACGCGATATAAACGGAGCGTCCAACCAGTTTGACCCAGCCGTGACTAGCTGCACGGTCGCGGTCCCATTTCGTCTCGAGTGGTTTTTCATAAAGTGCCTTTTAGTTTTCCAATTCCAAAAGTAAACAACATTTGATATGAATTTATATTTTTCGGTCTGAGTTAATGTTGATATAGTAAATATTGGAACCAGGTTTGCCGTAAAGAAAACATGAGCCATTGAAACATAAACAAGAGCAAAAAAGCTTTTCATATAGGACTGTACGAATAATGTAATAATTATAGTATAATGATACATTAATTAAATCTTAGGAGGTGCGAGGCTGCGGGGTTTAGTCAGTCACAGTTACGTCAAAATATCAGTGACACAATTGGCGTGAGTGGATTGAAGATTTGCAAGAGCAAAATAAAGTTTTGTAAACGGTGAATAAAGATGCGTATGCGCAGAATGACGATCTGTATGAGAAATTTGAAGATTTGTAACTCGCGGTAGACAAAATATTGCGAAATATCGCATATTGCAAACATAAATAAAAAAATGTACGCAAAATATAGTCACTATAATCGCATGCATCTCTTTTGCAAACAGAAATAAGTTGTAGCCTAAATCTTTTTATTTTTTTACAGATGCACAATAAAATAAACTAATGTCCGTTGCAGAAATGAGAAGACAGACATCTATATTACAAATATTATAGGCCTGTTGTCATTGTCATTAAAATAGCAATAAAAAGTTAGAAAATTACATGCTTTTTTTCTCGTGTTCTTTATTGCATTTTAATGCACATTGCCGTTTTAGATTACACGTGAAATTCCACATGTGAAATATTCATGATATTTTCACATGTGATAAGTGAGCCCTATGGCACTGCAATTTAAGAAAACACATGCAAATAGACAAGACACAAGCAAATTAAAAAAGCCTACATCAATTTGACAACACATGCGCAGCATTTAGAAAACATGCTGCAAATTCAGGCAACACATTACAGAAACGGGCTGCAAATACAGAAAATACAACACATTACAGAAACACGCTGCAAATCCAGACAACACAACGGAAATGTTTCCAGAGGACACCTACAAGTGATGATCATGTCTGGACACGAAGTCAGCTAATCGTGAGATTTTTTGGTTTATTTAAACATCGTGATCTCATGATTCAGATATTGCAGGTATCTGCTGTTAACCTAGCATTGACCTTTTGCTTATTATCAGCAAAATAACCTGACGAAATACACAATTAAATGTGAAAAACAGTATGTTAGCTGGCTATAGTTAAGGCTACTTTCAGAACTGTCATCAAGTAATGTTCAAGGGTGAAAATAAATTCCAAATGGGTAAAGGAATGGTTAACACACGAACAAAGGACCTCAATTGTGCTGTCTGTATTTGCAGCACATTTCAGTAATGTATTGTGTTTTCTGTATTTGCAGGGCATTTCTACAATGTGTTGTGTTTTCTGTTCTTCCAGCGGGTTTGTGTAATGCGCTGTGTTGTCTGAATTTGCAGCGGGTTCTGCTGCGCAGGTGTTGTCAAAATATCAAAGATGCTTTCTTAATTTGCATGTGTTTTGTCTATTTGCATGTGTTTTCT
>JAVQIZ010177845.1:0-16637 GCA_036023535.2 Galaxias brevipinnis | reverse complement strand
CCTGAGATAAGAGGTAGCAGGTAAAAACTCTTCTTCTGAATACTGTATCCACACCATGACTTCAAGGTCTATTTGTGACATGATTTTAGCAGCTCATAGTTTGTGCTATTTTGACTTGATATTAAGAATTTTATCCATCTAACACACCTTATCTGAGAATGGAGGGGGATGCAAATCTCGGCAGGTATCTTCTGCCGAATAATGCATCCCCCTCTTAAACTTACTTTCAGACACATTAGGATGAAACGCTGTTACCAGCTCACAGTTTGGGTTATTATAACTTGAATTTGGAATTTCTTCCATCTAACATACATATAGACTTAAAAAACAAGGGATTGCCAATCTCGGCAGATGTTTAATCTGTTCTGCCGATTAATGTATCCCCCTCTTATGTTTCTTTTCAGACCCTTCAGGGTCAAACACTCTTACCAGCTCATAGTTTGGGATATTATGACTTGAATTTGAGAATTTCATCCATCTAACACTCATATAGAGTGAAGAAACAGGGGTATGCCAATCTTGGCAGTTGTAAAATCTGTTCTGACAAATAATGCATCCCCCTGTTACATTTATTTTCAAGACACTTTAGGGTTTAACACTGTTACCTGCTCATAGTTTGGGCTATTATTACTTGAATTTGAGAATTTCATCCATCTAGCATTCATAGGCTGAAAATACAGGGGGATCCCATCTAGGCAGTTATAACATCTTTTCTGCCTAATAATGCATCAATTCCACACTGCAACTTTCTTTCTATGAACCAAATGGGTTTATCTTGTAGATTTGCCATTTGAGCATTAACTTCTTCATTTTCAATGTGGCAAGGTCATATTGTACATGAAAAACTATAAGTCAAATAGACAATGCTTTTTCAATTTAAATTTGGCATCCATTGGCTGTACACCAACATGAAAATAGAAACACATCTTTTGCATTTGGATTTTAATTAGGACTCAGATGATGCGCACATAACTTGCAATCGAAATTGCAATCCCATTATTGCTTTAACATTTCCGAGTTTGTCTTTTCATTTGAATTTTGGCCGCTATAGACTTCCATACCTGTGCTGCCATAGAAACAGGAAAAGCTGATCCCCTGGGGATTAAGTCGAGTCGAACAACCTGGTTACCAACTATTGGCTATCTTTAACCATATTTTAAAAAATATAGTTTTTTATGCATTTGCATCGCATTGGAAAACATTCGACATAGACAGCGCCGCGATAACGTTATTGGAGCATGTCTTCTTCAGTACCCGAAATGAGAGAGAAGTAGGTGAAACATCGCTAGTCTAGTTCAGCTAAGACTAGAGCTAATGTTAACAAACCCAACGTTAACGTTACCCCCACTGGTTGGTTTACTGGCTAGCGAAATAAATTGAAGAGATTAGCTAATATAAACAGTGTTACATGCAAATAACTGTTTTGTTTTAATTTGACAGCAATGAAGCCAGCAAATGGTTAGATGCACATTACGACCCAGTGGCAAATCTTTATACTTTTTCGTCATGCATTGGTAAGACTATCAGTTACCTTATGTTATGTTACTAAGCGGTTTGTTAGGTAGTGTTGATACGCTAGCCAATAATTTTGGATAGTTTTATTTGAGTAACAATGACCCCTTAATTTTAAGCTCTCGCTGACCTGCATGGTGACGGAGAAAATAAGGTAACTTACAATGCATTGCATAACTTACATCTTGACATATTTCTCTGATTGCACTGTCTGCAGCAAATTACATTATTAGCATGATCATCGTAGATGTTTTTGTTCGCTCTTAGTTGGTGGTGGGGGACCTTGGTACAGGCTCCTGCAACATGAAGTTGAAAGTGTACCGTGGGACAGGTCTGATGAGTGAGAACACCTTACTTGACCTGCCTACAGGCTTGGTTTCTTTTCTAATGGACCAGCACGAGCCTCGCACTCCTGCCATAGCAGTGGCTTCTGGCCCTTACATTTATGTGTATAAAAATCTGCGGCCCTACTTCAAGTTTACGCTCCCTCCCCTAGAAGTAAATTTGCTGGAACAGGATGTTTGGGATCAGGCCAGGGAGGTGAGTTGGGACTGCTGAACTGTTAGTATTAATTTTTTTCAAATTAGACTATTCCATTTTAATTCTGGTATTTTGGTTTAACACATGAAGGGGTTACTTAGTTGCCATTTAAGATCACAGAACTTGCAACTCTGTCACTTAGTTATGTATCTGTCTTACAGATAACTTTCATGAAAATTTGTGGTGGGTGAAGCAAAAGCGTCACAGCAACAGGGTGTCCTTTTATCCAGAACCTGCTAAGCCACTCAAGTGTTAACCAGCCTGTCTGATTAAAATTGTAGTGGTCTCCGACCACCATTAAGGGTGCACTGTTAGAGATAGCAAAACCCCAATGGCATCCATATCAACTGTACGAATCTAGTTAGTTGTCTTCGTTTTGAGTTTTCAATCTTTGGAGTCTGTCCCTGACAGTACTGTTCTGTTCTTTAAAGGATATGATTGAACCCCTCACATTGAGAGAGTTGTTGGAGGGCATAAGGTACATGTCTTCAAATTCAATTTATCTGGAGGTTCTGATTGTAAAATAGTAGTTTCTGACACAAAGTGTTGTTTTTCCTTCTGTGTTGACATATTTCCTTATCTTCTTTTTCTGTTCCAGAGATAAAGCAGACATTCCTCTGTCTGTCCGAACCTTGAGGTATGCACTCTAGTTGATGCTGTTTGAGGTTGCTAACGAAAGTAAAAAACATATTCTGCCAAGGAGGTGTGTATGGTACAGTGCCAAAATGATGATTGTCTTTCTTATGTATCTTTTCTTGCCCAAGGTTCCTCATGTTGGAGCCTCAGGACATGGAGGGTTTTGTTAATCTTTACAAACAGCAGCCAATACGCAGACAGGTGCATGGACCCAATGAATGGCAATATTTGGATACCTGAAATATAAGCATACCCACACCACACACACACACACACACATACACAGGATTACACAAAGTGATCTTTTAGTCTTGTGTTTTCAGACTGTTATTACCTGCATTGGAACACTAAAGAAGAACATGGCAGATGAGGATGCAGTCAGCTGCCTTGTGATTGGCACAGAAAGTAATGATGTGTACATATTGGACCCTGAAGCCTTTACTATCCTCTGCAAGGTACACTATTAAAACACTATTGCATGGCAAAATATCACACATCTCTTTATACATTTTCACCATGTATTTAGTAATTACATTTATTCCAGAAACGGGAAATAACAAATATGTTGTACCTCCAAAAATACTGTTAAATAATACTGTTGTACTGTAATAATACGGTGAAACTATGGCTATTTACATGACATATCACATATAAAGACAAAAAGTGTACTTGCCTACCTACAAATTAAATGTTTTCAATAGAAGACTAGTTCACGGTAAAACGTTAATCTACACTTTCACAACAGAACGGTCATTTCTTGCAAAGTAATGAGTTATTAAAATAATCAGGTAACTACTACCCCAGCCACTGTAAAATGTGCTCGTCCATGGCCCATTGTTTGCGTGATCAGTATGTCCTCGATTTCCTGTGTTAATTATTATTTTTAACGTTATTTACAAGTAATGCCGGTGTTTAAAAAAACTAAACAAGATCAATTAGACGTCAATGGTTTACCCTTACGCTCTACTATTTAAACTATTTAAACACAATTGAGTGAAATATCACATTAAGATTGGGTATTTTCTGTCTTGCAAATTTCAAAATGATGAAACATTTTTGTTTAAGATACATGTTAAAAGATTTTAATGTCTACAAACCTTTGGCAAAGGCATTTTATTTCAGTGTGTTTTAAGTCTGTAGTTTAAACATATGTTTGTATCTGACATTTCGCCTTTGTTATTGCTTTAGATGTCCCTGCCAAGTGCTCCTTCAATAATGGATGTGACTGGTCAGTTTGACGTGGAGTTCCGCATTACTGTCGCTTGTCGAAATGGAAATATCTACATTCTGCGCAGGTAGGGATGTAAACTTTTTTTTTATAAACTTGGTTATTATTTTAAAATTGCTGTACATTTTGTGGACACGTGTTATTTCCATTTAAAACTTATAGGATGTTCCTCTGGTTTACAGGGAGTCTCCCAAACCCAAGCACTGCATTGAGCTGTCCTCTCACCCAGTTGGGCTTGTGAGGATGGGCAAGACTGTGGTGGTGGGCTGTGCTGAGGAGACCCTCCAAGGCTTTACACAGAAGGTACAGGGTAGCACCCCTCTCTCACGGGCCATCGTTCAAAGAATAAGGGCGAGCTCGTCAATTTGAACTTTTCACTACCCAACTTCTCATACAATTGTCTGGTATGCAATTGGACCGCACATTGAGGATGCTACCTGTGCATGTTTCTGGTGCTGTCCTCAGGGAAAGAAATTATGGACAACCAGCCTGCCAGCCCCCGTCACTACTATGGGTGTGATGGACCTGCCCACTAGAGGCTTCCAGGCTGTTCTGGTGGGCCTGGCCAACTGTGAGGTCCACCTCTACAGGGACAAGAACCTACTCAATGTCATAAAGACCCCGGTAAACTTATGCAACCGCTGGCCCTTGCAACCAAAGGGGAGCCTGGCATAAAAGCTTACTTGGGACAATAAGTCATACTGACTCAGAATGACAATCTCTCAATGCTTTTTTGCTCGTTTTTTAGGACGTTGTGACCAGCATTTGCTTTGGCCGATATGGACGAGAAGATGGTACCCTGATTATGACCACTAAAGGTACAAATACTTTATACTGTCACTTGTAGTTAGAGCTTTCTAGTCTGCGTAAACATGACTTATGAATTGTCCCCCTACTGCTCTGCCCTTAAGGAGGGGGTCTAATCGTGAAGATCCTTAAAAGGACGGCAGTGTTTGACGACAGGGACAGTACCCCGGGTCCCCCGATGGCACAAAGTATTCGCCTCAACGTTCCCAAGAAGACCAAGTTATATGTGGACCAAACGATGAGGGAACGTGAAAACGCAGTGGGTGGGTGGGTCCAACAATATACATTGTCCTTACCTCAATCATTAATGATTACATCAGAACAATCTTCTCGTCGGCATCCCATTCCTCCTTTCCTGTTTGTCTAGCAATGCACAGGGCTTTCCAGATGGATCTTAGCCGACTGCGTTTGGCTGCAGCCAGAGCCTATGTGAAGGCTCTTGAGTCAAGCCTCACACCCATGTCGGCTAGCCTGTCTGAGCCTCTAAAGATGAACGCTGTGGTGGGTCTTAGCGTCCTGTTTACTGTTGCCTTATTGGGCACTGGTGTGTTATTCAGTTGGATGCCATTGCCTCTTTCTCTGCCTTGTTTGTAGGTCCAAGGACTGGGTCCCTCTTTTAAGCTGACACTGAACATCCAGAACACAGCGCCATGCCGTCCTGTCATGAACCTGGCCATCAGCTTTCTGTACGATGAAAACCTGTACAGCATGAGGACAGCTTATTTCAAGGTAAATTACTCCAAAGCACTGTTTCCTAAATGCCAGACTAATTCATAAACATGTCTTAAGTTTCATGATCAAATTTCATGGCCTTCAAAGTCATTAAAAAGTATTGCATTTAGATTGCCTTGAGCTACCCTCTCAAAATAGATTATATATTGATAAATATATACCAGATTTAATTTATGCACTAGTATGCTGTTAATATTTGCTCTATTCCGGTGAATTGCTGGAATTACACGTTGAAGAAGGGCGTCTTGCTCAAAACGTCCATGTGGCTATATTAAATATTATAATTGGTGTGCTGTCCTAGTTTCATCATATATACATTTAGGATTCTTCACCCGTTATTTAAGCTTTAATCGTGAGTTTAGCACGTTGTGTCTGATTATCCTCTCACCATCCCAGCAACACGGTTGAGCGGCAAACCCTAACGAAGAGCACTGTTTAAACAAAATGACCCTGCATTTCCCATCCCCTTAGTCACTTGCATTTTACTTTCCCTCAAACCACCAAACTCTAAAACAGGGAGAGCCTGTAGTATAGACTAAATAAGGTTTGACTGACTAGTACATTTTGTTTGACCTGTGAGTCTGGGAGTTGATAATGCCATTTATTATGTCATCTCCCCTGGCACGTTACTTTAGCTGAAGTAGCTTCAATGAAGGGTTAAGCGTATTGTGACAGGGTTCTTTCCCTGACTCACCTATCCAACTGTATTCATTGCACACCAAATATTACACTAGTCTCAAAGAAGATAGTTATGAGTGGGGTTTTTTACCGTTATTTAACCAGGTAACTCCAACTGAGTTACAGTGATTGCAGTTGTGAGGTGCGTATAAAAAAAGGTCAGTGCAAACATTGGTATGTCCTTGTGGCATTGACTACCCAGATGCTTGTATCAGTAAAGCCTTGCAATGGTGCATGGAAAAATACAAATGTGTATATAGGTGATGAGTGCATGTTATCTTGACTTTTGCAACAAACGTACGTTTTTAACCCTTAAGGCATTTATTTAAAGGCATGGTGTATTTTGTATGAAAATATGGCCTGATAAGAGCTATCCAGCTGTGTAGTGGCTGCAGTGGTGGTTCAAGACCAATTTGAAGGGTAGAGGTTTTTCAGGGGGGCCAGTTACATCAGCCAATTACTAGAACCACCATGAGTGGAGGATTTACAATATGTAGCGTTTGATGCCCTTGTCAGTGGTTTCAAAAAAAGTTGGCATTGTAACTTAGGGGGTCAATAATCCAGTGGTGTTTCTTGTAGGACCCAGTGAGTTTTGATAACAGTGAGCAGGTATCCCTGCTACACACTGGAACCATGGTTTGGCACAACAATGTTCATTGTAATATTAATATCACTATTTGAAT
Organism: Galaxias brevipinnis; assembly: GCA_036023535.2. Taxonomy (NCBI): domain Eukaryota; kingdom Metazoa; phylum Chordata; class Actinopteri; order Galaxiiformes; family Galaxiidae; genus Galaxias; species Galaxias brevipinnis. Next base: position 9,821 of record JAVQIZ010177845.1, on the reverse strand, counting down.
GGTCAATTTAGTTCAAAGCATTAGATCTTGGATTTTAAGAAGTCGGACTAAAATGTGTTAGGTTTATGGCTACAAATAATAGCATGTATAATCTTTGTTGATGTTACTCTAAATTCCATCATAACAAACACACAAAGTAAATGTATCACTAACATATCATTATTGCATTAAATACAAGCCTTAGTCTATCACTTTATTTCATTTGGCACTGAAAATTCTTACTTTAAGTTTTATAATAATTTATCATACTTTGTGAAATTAATTTATCGTAAGTTTGTAGTTCTTTGTCATTAGACTTGTGGTTTTGATCATAAACCTTAATCAAGGGAGGGCGATCTTTTATAAGCTTTGCTTTCTGCCCTCCAGCTTCAACTAACTTTGTTGTCTTGTATCTTCTTTGTATATATTCATATTGTATTAGTTAGTTGAATAAATAAAAAAATAAAAAACAATTTACTTTGTTGAAACCTCTTGCTACTCTACAGGACAGTCTAGTTTTCATCTGCTAAATTGTGCACTCTCTACAGATACCCCTGTTGGTCCCTGGTCTTAACTACCCCATCGACACGTTTGTGGAGTGCATGAGTGATAAAGGGATCTCTGATATAATTAAAGTAAGGATTTTGTTTTCTCTTTCAATTATTATAATGTGAAATACAATGTAACCTATGTACAACCATCAAACAAACAATGAATCATTTGGTTAATAGTTTGATAACGCTGCCAAAGAAAGTCCTGTAGTCAGTCATTTAGGTTGTCCTTGTTTGATACTTTCCAGGGTTATAGTCCAAGGAAAGTATGTCGCAAGCTGATGTTGACAGAGATTGTGTAATTGCAGGTGTTTGTCCTGCGGGAGGGTAAAAGTGCACCTCTGCTTACTGCTCACATTAACATGCCTGTCAGCGAGGGATTAGCACTCAACTGACAGAGATGACTGCAGGGCCTGGACGGGCCTTCGAGTGTACGTACCCAAGCATCCTGTGCTTGTAGCCCCCCTAGTGGCAAAGGCAGAGCTATTCTGGCCATGCTGCTTAGAATGACAACAAAAGAGAGCTTGCGTTGTCTGCTGAGCTAGTGTATGAACGAGATGGTAGAGCTGTTTGCAAAGTTTGGCTTAGAACTGCATAACAAGGATTTGAAATCAAAACCATTGTGAGATGTGGCCATGTAAATGTGTTTTGATATGTTTGGATTATATTCTTTTTTAAATAGGATTGTGCAGTCCCATTGTTAAGTAAAGATATACGTTTATTGGTTTTTAAGCCTATAAAATAATTGGTTAAATATTTTGGTACAATCCTTTTACATTATAAAAAACTGTCGCATATCCAAAGTTTGATTGTACTTCATCTTCAGATCTCATAAAATGCCATCAATCCTTTGGAGGTGCAGATATGCACACAAACCAGAAGATTAAATATATTTGAGATAGACAGTTTCATACAACTATAATGGTAAAGAATAATTGCAAACACTGCTACCTTAGAAGACAAGTCCACAGTTTGGTGTGTTTTGAGAGTCATTATCACTTTGGTTTTCAAATGTATTGTAATCTTGGATAGTCATGGCTTTATATGGCTTTGGTTTTGAACAAATGATACAATAAAATAAAAATAAATATTATCACATTATGCCTTGTTATTTTTTTCAAATAAAAGAAGGAAGCATATTAATGGCAGACTACAATCTATCTTTGAAGTCAAATTATTTACTAAATCAAGTGGCTGCGATGTGAAGCTGTAATAGTCAAACGGAGCCATAGCGTTGTTCCATTGGTTACTGACTGGTGATTCACCCCACTTAGAGGAACACGACCATCAAGGTGCAGAATAGTGGCATTCATCTTTCTAGGCAAACATGGTGAGGGAGATCCACTGAAGAGAAAAGATGGGAGTGATGTCATTCCACAATCCAATTCAGTAACATCTAATCGTTATTGTTTGTGATGGACGGACCTGGATGAAATTGAAGGAGGCCAGTCCGTCTGCATCTGTATCCATTTCTTTAAATGTTTCTGCATTTTGGGAACAAGGTAAATGTACCTATCACCCCTGTGTTATAGCATACCAGCTTAGTAAATTGCTGTATACCTGCTGCTTGCCCCTTTCACATATTTTAAGTGTCTACATGATTTGCATCTTCATCAAAATTCCAATGTCTTATGACGTCATCAGATTGTTCTCAATATGCTGTTGAGGGTGAAAATCTTATAAAGGCACTTAAAATATAGTTGTTTAGAACTTATGTTTACAAAGTATATTTATTGTACTTTCCCAAGTATAGGTGCATCCATTTGATGTTTATGTTTAATTAATTTATCATAATGTCATGCAGCCAAAGATGCAGTTAGTTTGATAACTTACTGAACATGGTCTCCAGTCGGATTAGACAGTTGACAAAGTTATCAAAGTCTATGTCCAGGTCTGGTTTGGCATAACGTAGTATAATAAGCTGAAACAGCTGGTTGGTCAGCTTGAAGCCTGCAGGGAGCAGACACTTTTCAACAGAGACTTTGCCAAGTGTTTAACTACATTGGAAAAAGTAATAATTACGTGTTTAAGCAGTCTTACCTGCAGATTCTAATGCCATGCGCATCTCATATGAGCTCATGGTGCCAGATTTGTCCAGGTCAAACTTCCTAAACACAACCTGAGAGATTTAAGAGTTGGGAAGACAGAGTAATTATCTTAATTTTGTATACATTATACATAAATAATTTCCTTTTATATTTGCATGTTTAAATGACTCACCAAGTAGCGTTTTATTTTCTCCCATAACACATGAAACTCTGTCAGGCAGAGCGTCCCACTTCCTGTAGTCTACCAGCAATGAAGTAAAGGATTGACCTAATACAAGAATGAAACAAAGACCTCCTTATTGTTGCATTAGTGTAGTAGAGGATACATCCATGAGCGTGATCATACAACGACATGCCTCCTTTCCAAAGCCATCTGTCTTTAGGTCCTTATCTGTCAAACAGAAAGGACAAATTAAAAGAATCAGTAAATTGTACCAATATGGTATTTTTATTCAGTATGTAACTGTTTCAATTCTAATCTCGTTTATAGAAACTTGCGTTTGCTGATGATGCGGTTAAGAATCATCTGAAGCTTTGACGCAGTGATCGTCATTTCCTGTAATACATATTAAAGAAAGTGACAAAGGGACTATAAATCTACCCCTAAGTCTAATCCCAAAACAACATCCCAATCTCTCACCGGTCCAGCCAGCTTTGTGAAGAGATCCTTAAAGCCTGTGTCAATTTGGCTTTCATCCACCACTGGCTGCGGCAGAAAAACAAAAACAAATGAATACTTCTGACTGTCTCCTACATAGAGAAATGTCTCATTATTAGTAATGTATGTTCAGTTGGCTTTAGTTTTGCCACAATTGTTTTGGAAATCCCTTACCTCCTCTGGCAGATCAGCCGATACCTCATCATCTAGTTCCCTGTCCAAATTGGACACCAAGCTCTCATGACAGTTTTATTAAGCGTACTAAATAGTAATTATAATAATAATAATAATAAGTGGTAATAAACTATTATTTACATAGCACTTTTCTTCAAAGGTACATAGTGCTTTGCATAGTACCATCACTTAAAAAAAAGTTAACTTTACACATAACTAACTAAAGATATATTAAAAAGATGAGTTTTGAATTAAGATTTTTTAAAAATGGGCAGTTTTCCACCTCAGGCCGTTGAGCAATGGAGATTAGACGATTATTTATGTGAGCTGTTCAGACTCGCCCCACCCCACCACATCTTACTCACTGGTAGTTGGCAGGCTTTTCAGAGAAGACCCTCAGTACAAAGTCTCCCTCCTTCTGTGGCTCATAGGTCGAGGGTACGAGGATATACTCTCCTGGGGGCAGACAGAAGCGAGAGCTGACTTCCCGCAGGTTAATGAAGAGCTCTGAACGGGCTCTGGAAGCATGAGTCAGGAAGAAGTCCTTCCTCAGATGCACAACAGGCCGACCTGCAAACTGACCAGTGGATAGGCCGGAGGGAAAAGAAAACAAATCTGCATTTGGAGAGGAAAAACAGAGCATGATAAACAAAAGCAATTGCGAGTACTGTTAGGTCAAGGGGAAAACTTGCAGCCTAATGTAGTCTCATAAGTCTCTCCTTGCAGTAGCATACCTCTTCTGGAACCTGTAAAAAAGTGTTTAATTACACTTGGTAAATACGTTGCCATTGAAATATATAAAAACAATGCATAGCTGTCTTGCCTCATAGACAGCAAATCCAATAGTTTCCATGTCCTTCCCCTCCCTACGTAGCTGACGCCGATCTTTTTGCATCAGTGCCACCAAAAAGCTGCAGCCTGATTGCCTGTCCGTATCTGGCTGCTGAAGGGCCACTTTGAACTGGGGATTCAGCCAAAATGTTGCTATAGGAAAAACACATGAAAATAGAAATATATATATATATTTGTGAAATTTTAGGACATATGGTATTTAAATTGTACTAAAAATCATGTGCACAGTGTGAGTACCTGGGTAGTTTCTGCAACCCCCTGCGGTGCTGCCCCTCCTCCATTCACCAGGATACAGTGCTGTGCTCCACTTCTTCACCTGACTGGCCTGCAGAGCATCAGCGGTCAAGTTGCAGATCTCCAGGCGACTGAACTCACGTAGAAAGTCACTGAATGACATCCTGCAAGTGATAATGGGTTTTTGTATATTTGTGTGTGAGAGAGAAAGACAGATGGTTATTGTTACTATCAATGATTGACCGTTTTAAGAGGATCTATGCCTTCTCTTAAAAAATGAGTCTGAAATGTGACAACTGGCAGTGTAAAAAAAAAACTACTCACCAGAACTCTCCATCCTCACTGCGGTTATACAATCTAGCTCTGACTGATGGGTCGACCCCAGACCACTCCCTTGAACTTAAAAAACCATAAAAAAAAAGGCTCAGGCCCTCCATATTTTTGCCTGTACAGCAGATACAATTTACACATTTTATTTATATCTGAATATAATCTTCCCCCTATGTTCCTTCCCTCAAACAAGTCATCTCTCACTCTAACTATCTCACATCTACATTCCCCTCCCTCCCCCTCGTCTCACTTGTCACTCCAGGGTCCAGTCCACTCAACCTCTCCCCATGGGTTTCTGATTCGCAGCAGTTTGATAGGACTTCCTTTCCACTCCACCTGAACATGAGACAGGAAATGATGTCAATCATTTAACTGCGTAAGAAACTACATTAGCTTGTTCTGAGTGTAGCATTTGTTGACCTCTTCCACTCCAGTCACAGAGTATGCATGGCCCTTAACCAGTTTCTTGAATGTCATCGCCTCCATTTCAAAAAAGCCAGATATCTGATGTGAAAGAGGAAAAGGGCAATTAATTATAACACTATATCTCAAACTAAATTTGTATAAGTATAAAATATATTTAGGTCATGAATTATAATTCAAGATCTTTCTTTCAGGATTTGGAACATATTTACAAATTATAGTGTTATGAAAACAGTAATGTCTCACGTGGGATAAAGTATCAACACTTAGTCAAGTAGACAAGTCAGTGTATAAACTGGGAAAGTGATCTCATTCATATTAAATTGCAATATTAAGTCAGCATTCTAACATGTAGAGCCATTAAACCAGAATTGTTGACCCAGGGCTCACATCAATGGAGCAGCCCAGTAGGGAGCCTCTCTCCACGGCCCGGGAGATGACGCTGAAAAGGTCTGGAGGGGGTTTCTTCAGCTCAAACATCTCTGTCACACCGCCTGTGAAGTCCTCAAACCCTTCTGATGTACTGCCCCCAGATAGAGCCTCATAACAGCCGTTAAGCCTGTCATATAAAGAAATACACACAAAGAGAAAATGTATCCTGTTGACCTTATTTTGTTTATTCATAAGTTATTTACATATTCAGTGCTTGTGCTTGAAAGACAACAAACTTAGACGAAAGTTAGATAACATTCACAGAGTAAGCATACCATAAACCACACATATCACATGAGCAGTTCCTGTAGCAATTTTCCAAAATAGCTTAAGCAAAAAGCATCCATTCTACTTGCCTTTCTTAATCAATACTTACTTTGCATAGGCCTTCTCAAGCAGGGCGCTCCAAAACTCTGCCCCCTCTGCTGAGTGGAGGAACATCAGCTTGCCATCCCTAACAGGAAGCCTGTCATCAATGACCACGTCCACCCATTCCCCAAACTGCCAGATCTACAACCCAGAGAAGATAGGGGAAGCAACCATGCTTCACAATGATTTAGAAAGGCCCCTTAACAAAATGTAACAGAGCAGATTTCAGTATCGTAATGATTCACTGGGGATGCAAACAATGACAATAAAACAGCTCTTTGAGTGTTCATGAACGATCCCTTTTTTCCACATTAGATCAGTCGGATTATTAATAGGACAAGTGGTATGGCAGATCAATAGGACAAGTGTTATGACAGATCTAATCTAATAGGACTTCAGGATTGATATCTGTGCTTTGCTGCAGTAATTGCTGCGGAACACCGGGGGCCAGTGCGGCAGACCTCTTAGGATACTGCAGTGAGAAGAGTCGGATTGCCAGAAACACTGGAGACTGCTTGGCAACTCAGTATGACATCAGTTCATTTTCCAAATGACCCGAGTGGTTCACAGAGGAAACAAGGCACCATAATGGTTTTCTAATGCTTTTTGTATTCCATGCACATTGACACCTTATCCTATGCTAGCCGCTATGTCCCTGTTTACCCTGTCTCAGGGGGGCTTGGTTTGCAGGCAAGCCTGGTGCACCATACAGGAATCTGGCAGCAGGGTGCTGGTGTTGCCTCCACCCGGCTGTTGCACAACATTTACATCTCCCTATAAATACTGACGGTAAATATAGCCACATGCAAGCCGCCTGTTGCGACAAGACAAGGAGTGGGGGAGACATAACAACTCTGACAGAGCTGGAGAAGTACGTTTGGAATGAGATATTTGACTGTAAATAAACCGTAGGAAATTTGATTCTCTCTGTGCTCAGCTCTGGTCTGAATTGAGTTGAAAACCTCTTAAATTTACTAGTAAAGCAAATGCTTTTCTAAAATCTAAGACAGAAAAGCTAACATTATCCCATGTACACATGGTTCACTGCCTAATCAGTATGAGGGTTTGATACCGTTATGGAGAGATACACATGGATAGAGTAACATCCTGGCCTGGTGAAAGACACAGTAAGAGTACCTGGAAGTGGAAGATTCCAGCATATTGATGGTGGAAGCTCTGACCATGGGGAACCACTCGTCGTAGAAGGGTCTCATTCAGAGTGAGTGACGCGATCGCTGCCAGCAGCCAGCAGTCACCTGGAATGTAAAATAAAACACAGTGCTTATACATTATACATTTTTCCCCCATAAAACACATACAATATGTGTCCTATGAACACATGATTAGGCTCCCTCCCTATGAGTTGTTTGATTGAAAATATAACGGTTTCTAAAGCTAAGCCTAGAAGTAAAATACACATACACGTGTGCGCACACACACACACCCACACACCCACACACCCACACACACACACACACACACACACACACACACACAGGGCTGTGTTGAACTCACCCAAGGCTCCCTGACATACATCGGTGCGGGTGGCCCCGTCAACAATGAAGTGAGGGTCAGAACAAAATTCCTGCATGGGGTAAAGGACAGTAGGTTTGGCATGATCAACATGTTGTATTGCATAATTTAATTCATACACTTAGCTTTGGCTTTTACTTTGATTTCATTTTGACTGGCTTGTCACTTGAGATCCTACTCAGGTCTTTGTTTTAAGTTCAGCAGTTGCAACTGTCACTCACCATAGGCCTCATCCAGCGTACCCCCTGGGTCTTCTTGGAGAGGGGTCCCAGGTCCTTAAAACCCAGTGAGCTCGCCTGAGCAGGGAAAACATCGTCCACAAACAGCTGGCCACTTCCAAGACAGTGGGCACGCAGAGACTCAAAGTCCTGGCGCAGAAACTTCAGGGCCTTGTCATTCTGACCCAAGCCCTCGCTGCGGTCCCATTGGCTCCTCAGTCGAGCAGCCACTCCAGTGGCAAACACACGCTCAATCACCTGCTCCATGGTGACTGGCTATTGTGAAGCTATATCCGATTAGGAAGACACATTATTAGACTGATCTATTAGTCAATAGTTACATTGACTAATAATACACTAATTCAGCATGCAGTGAATACTTTTGGTAGCCCATTGTGTGGAAATCAACAAGCAAATGTTTTATTTCTACACAGCCAATTTGAATTTGCCTTGTCAGTACATTTGAAAAGTAAATCTATTCTAGCCTTAAAATAGCTGTGTTGCCTGCTTTTGAGTAGAAGACACGGCAAAAGTTTTAGGTTTTAGCACACCATGCAGGAAAAACGCTTTTCGATTTCTCTTGCAGGTAATGATTTATATGGGGTTGTTAAGAGGCTACAATATAATAAGGCTATGAATAATATGCTATGCTACTGTACCTCCGAGATGTTTCGGTGTCCCGCTTGTCTGGCCTCTGCGGCACCGCCCGTAACTGGCCGATATCCTTTTGGCCAATCCTACTCCAGCCATCAAAAACTGCAACCGAGACAGCTTTTATTTCTTCGTGCATGCCTGCGCAATACTGACAGTAGCCTGCCTACTCATTATGCCTCGCTAGCCAATTGCAATGCTATGGTGAATAGGGTCTTCTAAAGCATATAAACTCTGAATACTTAATATCAAACACTATTCAAGTCTACTCAATTGCTGTCTTAATGTGTAATAACCAATCTTTTCCAAACTGAATCACGGTACAATGATTCACGAAGTTGATAGAAAGTGGGATTGCAAAGTTTTGAGTGGAGGTTGTTTGTGCGTGGGCGTGCGAGTGCGTTCGTGTGCATCGTGTCAGTGGGAGCTAGTGGCTTTGTGGAGGGAGGGTTGGTTGGTGATGTACTGGTCTCCCGGGGATGCATTCATTTGATGAGATGTCTTTAACTAATGGGGAAGAGGGGGAGAGACTGGGGAGGAGAATATGTAAAGTAGATGGAATCGAAAGAAGAGCGGGTGTGAGGGAGGGGGTTAATTGAATATAGCAATGTCTGGAGTTAAGGTTTGTCTCAGATGCTTTGTACATTACATTTTAAAGGAGATACAGCTATCCTTATTGAAACCCACTGAGGGAACTGAATCTTAAATCTATGGAGATATGTTTCATCTGTTACTTGATAACTGAAGGATTTGCAACACCCATCGATGTTTCATTAGACAGCAACTGATTATGTCTAAAAGCATGTTGCAGCTCAGTAGACCCATATAAGATCCGTTGTGGTCCCTCAGAGCCTTCAAGGCCAAGCATATAATGTACATTTATTTATTTATTTTTATTCAGTAAAAAATCTGTTCTTTAAATAAAATTAATTATACTAATATTAAAAAAGGTATTGTAAAGTTTTGTATAAAACGTACTATTTTCATCAAAAACCAGCCATCGCTTTCCAGAGCAGCAGGGAAAGGGTTAACATGTTAAGCTAGTAAGACAATATTGTTAAAGTTAAGGAGATGTGATTTACTAGGATTGCTCATGCTATTTGAAAACTACTATCATCCTTTGACAAATATTCTGGAACACACCCTTATCTAGATGCACCAGTACTCGCATACGCTGCATATTACTAATGGACCATCGGGCAGTGTTAAACTTTGGCTGCCGTGACTGTATCTCTTTTCTAAAGCAAACCTTACTAGGACAGTTGAGAAATTATAGCTGTTTCTGGGGGTCATGATTCTGGCCAGAGAGACAGAGAGAGAGAGAGAGAGAGAGAGAGAGAGAGAGAGAGAGAGAGAGAGAGAGAGAGAG